>QGSO01004388.1:0-22244 GCA_011037825.1 Carya cathayensis | reverse complement strand
CACCACAAAAGAATCCAAGTAAGGCCGAAAAACCAGATTCATCAGATCCATGAAAGCTGCGGGGGCATTAGCCAACCCAAAAGGCATCACTTTAAATTCATAATGCCCGTATCTTGATCGAAAAACAGTCTTGGGTATATCTCTATCTCTTATTCGCAGCTGATAATATCCTGATCTCAAGTCAATCTTCGAAAAGATAGTTGCTCCTTGAAGCTGATCAAATAAATCGTCAATTCTTGGGAGAGGATATTTATTCTTGATGGTCACTTTATTAAGTTCCCGATAATCAATACACATTCTAAGAGTGCCATATTTCTTTTTAACAAATAAAACTGGTGCACCCCAAGGCAACATGCTTGGCTGAATAAATCCCTTGTCTACCAATTCTTGTAACTGGACTTTTAACTCCTTCAGCTCAGCTGGTGCCATACGGTAAGGGGCTTTATGGACAGGAGCTGCCCCGGGTTCTAAATCAATTACGAACTCCAACTCACGGACTGGAGGTAACCCCGGCAAATCATCTACAAACACTTCGGGAAATTCTTCTACAACTGGAATATCTGATAAAGACTTTTTCCCAATTGGCGTAGACACCACTTGAACTAAAAAGGCGTCCGCTCCACAAGCAATATCTCTCTTCGCTTGGATTGCCGATATAACCATCGGCTTTTCTTTTAATTTACTCCCCATAAACTCTAGATATTCGCCATCTGGGAGCTGAAAGCTGATTACACGGCTTCTACAATTAATACTTGCACAATACCGATACAACCAATCCATGCCGAGAATAATATCAAAACCCAACAACTTGAATACAACTAAGTCGGCGTCAAGTGTCCTTCCACCAAAATCCAAGGGACAACCCAATGCAACTTTAGAACAACAAACCATTTCACCATTTGGAAGACTCACTACTAATGATTTTGGTAGGGGTCCCGTAACCAAATTACATATCCGAGCGAACGTAGAAGACACAAATGACTGAGATGCACCCGAATCAAATAATGTGCAAGCATAAAAATCATACAACCGCACCCTTCCTGAACCAACCACACATACCCATGAAATCCAAAATAAAGAAAAACCAAACCAAACCAAACATCAAATCCAGAAATTAGTTTAGAACCATACCTGTAATCACTCCAGCATCGTGGGTCGCTGGTGCCTCATCATCCACCTCCCCTGGGGTAACAGCATATACCCGAGCCTGCGCTACTTGTCTCTGATTAGTCCTTCCACCACGTCGTCCTCCACGGCTCTCTTGAACTCTATTAGGACACACGTGAGCTAAATGTCCCTCTTGGCCACAGCGATAACACTGGATCCTGCCACTTTGCCAACACTCCCCTTCATGGGCTCTATTGCACCTTCCGCAAACGGGCATCCGACCTCCTATACGGACTCCTGAGGCTGCTTGTGGTCGAGCCCCGGTCCGCTGTATGAATTTCTGAGGTGAGCCAGAGCTACTTCCTTCTTCAGTAAAGCTCCGCCTTTTCTGACTGGTAGGGGAGCCCATACTCAAATTAATTTCTCGCTCTGCAATGATAGCCAAATCAACCAACTCTTGGAAGACAGTAATCCGGAGGCAAACCACCATCCGGCGTATCTCGGGTCGCAGACCATCTTGGAAGCGCTCAGCTTGCATCTCCTCCGAGGCTATCAGATGAGGAGCAAATCGCCCAAGCTCCACAAATTTTCGGGCATATTGTTCTACTGTCATATTTCCTTGAACCAGGCTAGAAAATTCTCTAGCTTTTTGCCGCCTCACATGTGCAGGAAAGAACCGATCATTAAATTCCTTTTTAAACCGCCCCCAAGTCACTGCGGCGAAGGATCCCAATTCTAGTATCAGCATTTCTCTTTTTGTCTCCCACCATTTGGAAGCAGTACCTTGCAACAAATAACTTGCATAGAGCACTTGTTGTGCCTCCGTACAGCCACAAACTTCAAAAGTTTTCTCTATATCTCTGATCCACTTCCCAGCTCTAAGTGGATCTTCTTCTCCTGTAAAAGCAGGGGTACGGTGCGCTAAGAAGCACTCATAAGTGCACCCGGCCTGCACCGCTCTACTTTGTTCCCCACGCTGCAGGTATTCAGTCAGTCTGTTTAATTCACTGGTTTGAGCCTCTCTACTTTGCTCGCCTCGTTGTAAATATTCCGTCAAACGGTTTAGCGCTCGAGCCATGGCGAAATTCCCATCGCCTCTCAGCAACTCATCCTGAGGTTCCCCAGAAGGCCTCCGTGGTCTCACCATTTTCCTGCCAAAACACAACCTTCGACCCCGTTTAAACATCGAATAAAACAATCAACATAAAAACAAACCAACCAACGATAAAACAAGCACACACACACAAATATATATGTATAGGATAATTAGAAACAAGAACAAGCTCCAAATAAAATAAACTCTTTAAAACACCACTTTAAAAAAAACATTCTGGTACAGTTCCTATGGGACTTGTGGTTTTACCCAGAGCCAAACAGCTCTGATACCACCTGTGACGCCCCCAACTCCCGCATACAGCCACGCGGAAGTCAAGGCGTCGGGATGATGACAACACGGGTCACGCATTCCCTCGCCAAGTGTCAGAAGTGTGTGCACGAGCAAAAAGTGTACAAATAAAAACACGCAGCGGTTAGACAAGTCATATACTTAAGTACCAGAATTTTCTCAGTTAATACAAACCAGATTCAAACATACATACTAAAATATTACAAGTTCGATATCACTTCGAAACCGAATACATATTAATAAAAACATCGCTAAACATATAATAATTAAAGATCATCCAGCTACTCCTCCGGCGGAGCCGCCTCCTCAGGCTCAACCTCCTCATCATCAAGATCTGCATCAAAATTTACGGCACCAAAAATGGTACCGCAGGTAAGTAAAATCCAACCATCGCAAGATATAAACATATTAAACCCAAACAATATGCATGAATTATGCCCGATACACATGCCCCAAAATCATATTTTTCCACACACGCCAAAAGTCCCATTTGACCCAAAACCTTTCCTTTACATATTTTCCTTAATCGAATGCACCATGACCTCCCCTAGGGGTCATCCGCAAGCCCTGGCTTCATAACGAGCGATGCCCGGTTCCGCACCTCTCGCGCGTACGTAGCCAAGCATCCTCTAGCCCCCGCCAGCAGAGGGGCCACGGAGTCGGTGAGTAGGGCGATGCCCAGTTCCGCGCCTCTCGCGCGTACGTAGCCAAGCACCCCCTAGTCCCGCTCCCGTCGTCCAACGACAACTCAAGGGACGTCACTCAGTATTTTACGCTCCCGAGTGACCAGAGGAGCTCCACCGAGATAATAACCCATCCCGACTTGGGCTCGTGAGACACACGCACCCAAAAATCGATTTACGCCAATAAAACAGGAATTTTTCCAATTAAAATAAAATGCACATGTACACACCACGAAAATGCAAATTCAATGCTCGACAAATACAACCAATCATAAAACAACAATTCAAGCAACTCCATCCTACATCCATCCGACCCCCGAACTCCTCGGACTCAGTCCGGAATCAGCAAACCAACCAAATAAATTATTGTAAAGGCAATAATATATTAAATCTAAAACGAAGCTTGGGAAAATACTTACAGCGCTAAAAAGGATTTTTACAGGGTTCGGCGCGAAGCAAACGGCGATGCGAAAGTAACGTAACAGTGCAAATGCACTATTCCCATGGGTCGTAAAATACCCACTTTTGAACGGGGAAGAACCAAGACCCCAAATTGATAGGGAATGGTCTAGGGAGGTTTATGAAGCTAGTGGAAGTGAGCTTTGGCCGTGGGTGGCGGCGAAAACGCCGGTTGAAGTCAAAAACGTGCAAAACGGAGTTGAGCTCGTGGGAGCTGCTCAGGTGACCGTTTGAGGCCGGAAATGGGTGGGTTAGGACGGCAAGGAACCGGTGATGAAGTGGTGAAGAGGTGGTGGCCGGAGGTGGAGCGACCGCGGCGGATCAAGGAAAAAACCGTGTGGCTTTAAGGTGGTTTTCCGGCTAAACGGCCGGCCGGTTGGGGCTGGAAATCGGAGGGGGTGGTCACCGGCCGGAGGGGAGTCGACCGGTAGGGGCAGTGCCGGCCACGTCGCCGGCGAACGGTGGGTCTGGGTGGAGGGACGGAAATCGCGTGGGTGAGGAGAGAGAGAGAGACGCAGCGCACGAACGGAGAAGAAGGAAGAAGAAAAAGAAAAAGAAGGAAAAAAGAAAAAGGAAAAGAAAAAGAAAAGAAAAAAAAAAAGAAAAAAGGAAAAAGAAAAGATGAAGGAAAGAAATGAGGTCCAGTCCTCACTTCGGAAGTCCAACGACTGATCCCAAAAAGATAACTTTAAAAGAAATAAAACTGAGAAAACATTTTAAACACGTCGCAAAGCTAAAATAAATAAAATAATTAGCGAAAACCAATTATTAAATTTTTAAAACCAAAAACAAGCTAAAATAAATTAAACAGCAAATTTAAATTCAACAGCGATTAAAAACTAATTAAAACCCGATTATTTAAAATATAAGCACTATAAAATTAATTAAATTAAAATATTTCTTCAGTGAAAATACACGTAAAAATGGGGTGTCACGTCAAAACTAGTTCCAATTATTGTATGCACCATGATCTCTCCTAGGGATCATCCGCACACTCTGGCTCCGATGCCACACCGCAGGTAACAACTACGCATGTGACATCTACACGAACGATACCCAGCTCCGCACCCAGCGCATACCATGACCAGGCATCCTCTAGTCCCCACCAGCCAAGGAACCACGAAGTTGGCATGATAGTATTACAGTATCGTCCGATCCCGTTGTCACCCAGCAATAACCCAAGGAATGTTACTCAGTATTTTCCAGTTCCGAGTGACCAGAGGAGTTCCACCGAGATAATACCCCACCTCGGCTGGGGGTCGTGATACACACGCACCCAAAAATCCATTTATACGTGAAAATCCAGTTTTCAATATCCAACACATGTACATGCATGCACCATGCAATGCAAATGACAAGACACAATTATCCAACAATATCCAAACATAAAATAACTCCATCCTCAAATCCATCCGACCCCCGAACTCCTCGGACTCAGTCCTGCACAACCAACCAACACAATGTATTATTAAAGTTATAATATATTTAAATCTTAAAAGAGGTTTAGAAAATACTTACTACGCTATATAATAATTTTTGAAGGATTAATGGGCTGCAAATGGTGGCGAAAAAACAACGTAACATTGTAAAATACAATGTGGTCGTGGGTTATAGAAATACCCACTTTTTAATGGGGATGAAGCAAGGCTTGGGATTGATAGGGAATGACTTAGAGGTGTTTATGAAGCTAGTGGAAGTGGGGGTTGGCAGTGGGTGGCGGCGAAAATGGCGATGGATGTGAAAAAAGACCAAAATGGAGTTGAGCTCGTGGGGGTTGCTCCAGCTATGGATCGGAGCTAGAAATGGGTGGATTAGGTCGGCAAGAGGTCTGTTGAACCTAAGGTTTCAAGTTTTGTGTAATTATATATTTACACATAGATTTTGATGATAACAAATGAATTCAAAGAATGAAGGAGTCTCAAGCTCAAGTTGTCCACACAATGGAGTCAAGCACATCAAGGAATCAAGCATGAGCAAGAAGGAAACAAGTTCACATTAAAGTCATAGAGTAATGTTGTAAATCTCTTAAAATTCGAAATTAGGATTAAGGCTCAAAAATTAATATTTTATCATAAAGCATTAAAATACATTTTCCACATGTGCATGAATATTTTGAAAATTAAATTTGAAAATTTTGAAAGATAATTGATTGTCATCTTTCACATATGCATGCCATGATTAAAGGTTTGAATTTTGAAAATATTAAAGATGATTGATTGTCATCTTTCACATGTGCATGTTTTATTTGAATATTTTCAAAAGTGATTGATGTTTTTCTTGACTTATGCAAAAGGAAGATGTCTTTGTTTGAAAATTTTGAAAAGTAAAGTGTGCTCCTTTTGTCATATGCAAAAAGTAAAAGATTAGGTTTGAATTTTTTGAAAAGTAAAGTGTGCTCATTTTGTCACATGCAAAAAGTAAAAAGATTAGGTTTGAAATTTTTGAAAAATGAATGATGATGTCTTTGACATGTGAATCTTTTTAAATTTGAATATGAAGTCTCATATGCCTATAAATAGATCATTTGAGAGCTTCACATTCACAACACCAAGAGCATACAACTCTCATTCAAAGCTTTCATTCTCTCTTCTCTAAGCATTGAGCCTTAATCCTTTTTCATTTTGAGAGATATAGGTTGTGCTGTATTGTTCTTATTTCACTCATTGAGGAGTGTTTTCTGATATTCTACCCACTATCAATTCTTGTATCAGTAAAAGGGTGTGTACAACCCTTGTGCGTGTAGAAAGTGTTCTACACAGGGAATCGTTGAATCACCACGTGTAAGGTGATTGCAAGTGTAGAGGGTGTTCTACACGGATCCTTTGTAGCGGTGTTGTTCAAAGGTGTAATAGGTTTTTACCTCCACCTGAAGGAGGTTGAATAGTGAATTCGGGGATCCTCAAGGGGTAGCTTGAGGCGAGGACGTAGGCAGTGGGGCCGAACCTCGTTAACATACTGAGTTTGATTCTCTCTTACCCTTACTCTTTATATTTATTGCTATTTCGTATTTTGTTTATATTTGATATTGTATATTTGATTTATAATTGTTATTTTTTTTAAAAACAACTCAATTCACCCCCCCTCTTGTGTTAGTCATCTGGGCAACAATTGGTATCAGAGCTAAAGCTCTGTTATAAGATTAACTATCTTTTGAGTTAAGATCTTATGGCTAACATTGCAGCTTCATTTGGTGAAGGTCAATCTAGCAGTCGGCCTCCACTCTTTTGTGGAGACAATTATTCATTCTGGAAAGTTAGAATGAGAATATTCCTTCAGGCTCAAGGTCGAGAGATCTGGAAATGCATTGTAAATGGACCTTATATTCCAACAAAAGTGGTTGGTGGAGTAAAGGTCAAAAAGGAAGAAGAAGAGTTTGATCGTGAAGACGATAGACTTTATACTTTGAATTTAACTGCTATGAATTTATTATATAATGCTCTCAATGGTAATGAGTTTAATAGAGTAATGACTTGTGCTACGGCAAAAGAAATTTGGGATAACTTGGAAGTTACTTATGAAGGAACTTCTCAAGTTAAGGAATCAAAAATTTATATTCTTACTCATGAATATGAAATGTTTAAGATGAATGATGATGAATCTATTTCTAGCATGCACACTCGTTTTACTAACATCATAAACAGTTTGACAGCTCTTGGTAAAGTTTATTCCAAAGTGGAAATGGTAAGAAAAATTCTCAACTCTCTACCAAAACGTTGGGAATCAAAAGTGACAGCGATTCTTGAAGCTAGAGACCTCAAGAAGCTCGAAGTGAATGAACTCATCGGGTCACTTATCACCCATGAGTACACATTGAAAAGAGGAGAAGAAGAAGGAAAGCCAAAGAAGAGCTTGGCACTTAAAGCTGTTCCTCATGAAAGTGAAAGTGATGAAGATGAGGAAAATGACGATAAAGATGAAGAAGTTGCGATGATAACAAGAAGAATTCAGAGATTCTTAAAGAAAAATAAAACTCCTCCGAGGAAATCATTCAAAAAGTTTTCCAAGAAAGATTCAGGTAAAAATGATACTTTAATTTGTTATAAATGCAATAAGCCTGGTCATATCAAGCCAGATTGTCCCCTGCTAAAGAAAGATCGAAACAAAGGCAAGAAAGCAATGAAAGCTACATGGGATGATGATTCAAGTAGCTCAGATAGTGAAGCAAGCAATGAAGAATCAGCAAATCTCTGTCTTATGGCTAAAGATGATATTGAGGTAACAAATTTTGATAATATTGAAAATCCTTCATATGAAGAATTGCAAAATGTTTTAGAAGAGGTATATGAAGAATTTGAAAAATTGGGTATCAAATATACTGCTTTGAAAAAGAAAAATTCTTCTTTAACAAACGAAATTGATATTTTAAGAAAAGAAAATATTGTTTTGAAAGACGAAAATCTTGAGTTGAAGAAAAAGAAAACTGATTTAGAAAATATTGTTGAAAACTTTACGAATGGAAAAAGAAATTTTGAAAAACTTCTTGGTAGTCAAAGATGTGTTTTTGACAAGGCAGGCTTGGGATATATGCCAAAACAAAAGTTCAAACCTTATAAAAACTTCTTTGATAATCCTTCTACATCAAAGTCTAATATTCAAAATTCTTTTCATAATAAGTTTGTCAAAAAAGGATACTATTATAATCATTCAAGATTTTCATATATGTCACATGCTATTTGTAATTTTTGTAATAGAAATGGTCATAATTATCATACTTGTCCTATTAGAAGAAAACATACAATGACTATTAGGGCCATATGGGTACCTAAAAATCTTGTTTCTTCTAATACTAATAAATAAAGGACCCAAAGAACTTGGGTACCAAGAAAAATCATTTTAATTGTTTTTATAGGTATGCATGAAGTCCTCTACAAGCAAAAACAAATGGTTTTTAGATAGTGGATGTTCAAGACACATGACGGGAGACAAGACTAAGTTCTTTGATCTTAGATCTAAAGAAGAAGGACACGTGACATTTGGAGACAACTCGAAAGGGAAGATCGTGGGAATAGGTAAAATTGGTAATAAATCTTCTCTCATAATTGAAGATGTTCTACTTGTTGAAGGTCTAAAACATAATCTTTTGAGTATAAGTCAATTATGTGATAAAGGATTTACAGTTACTTTCAAAATGGATAAGTGCATTATTTTGAATGATCATGATTATAACATTTGTTTTACTGCCTTTAGAAGTAATAATGTTTATACAATCGATTTTGAAGAAATTACCTCACAAGATGCTATTTGTTTTTCAGTACAAAATGAAACTAATTGGTTATGGCATAGAAGACTAGGTCATGCCAACATGGAACTTATTTCCAAACTTTCAAAAAATGATCTTGTGAGAGGTTTACCAAAGGCAAATTTTCTTAAAGACAAAATTTGTGATGCATGCCAATTTGGTAAACAAACAAAAACTTCTTTTAAAACCAAGAAATATATTTCCACTACTAGACCACTGCAACTGATACACATGGATCTTTTTGGACCAAATAGAGTTGCAAGTCTAGGAGGAAAATATTATGCTTTTGTTATTGTTGATGATTTCTCTAGATATACTTGGGTCATCTTTCTTGCTCATAAAGATGAGGCACATAATGCTTTTACCAAGTTATGCAAGAGAATTCAAAATGAAAAGGGCTATACTATTTCAAGTATCCGAAGTGATAGGGGAAAAGAGTTTGTTAATAAAAATATTGAAACATTTTGTGATGAAAATGGTTTTGTGCATAATTTTTCTGCTCCTCGAACTCCTCAACAAAATGGGGTAGTAGAGAGGAAAAATAGATCTCTTCAAGAGATGGCAAGAACAATGCTTAATGAGAACAACTTGCCTAGTTATTTTTGGGCCGAAGCGGTAAGTACTGCATGTTATGTTATAAATAGAGTTATGTTAAGGTCTAAATTAGATAAAACCCCCTATGAGCTTTGGAATGAGAAAAAGCCCAACATTGGTTACTTTCATGTATTTGGATGCAAATGTTTTATTTTGAATGACAGGGATAATTTAGGCAAATTTGATGCAAAATCGGATGAAGGTATTTTTCTCGGGTATTCTACAAATAGTAAAGCTTATAGAGTATTCAATAAAAAGACTTTAACTGTACAAGAATCTATGCATGTAGTATTTGATGAATCTAATTCTCTACTCTCCAAGAAATCCATTGATGAAGAAACAGGAGGTATAAATAATACAGAAAGTCTCAATCTCAACAAAGAGAACACAATAGAGGAAGTCCAACATGGAGACATCAGGAAAGATCATCAAAATTTAATACGAGATGCAACCAAACAGTGGAAATTTGTGAAAGATCATCCAGTGGAACAAATTCTGGGAGAACCTTCACAAGGTGTAAGCACTCGATCATCTCTTAGAAATATTTGCAATCATACTGCTTTTTTATCTCAGATTGAACCTAAAAATATTGATGAAGCACTTCTTGATGAATCTTGGATTCTAGCTATGCAAGAAGAGCTTAATCAATTTGAAAGAAATGATGTTTGGACACTTGTTCCTAAACCCAAAAATCATACTATTATTGGAACAAAATGGGTTTTTAGAAACAAGAAAGATGAGTCCGGAGTCATTACTAGAAATAAGGCTCGACTTGTAGCCCAAGGTTACAATCAAGAAGAAGGAATTGATTATGATGAGACATATGCACCAGTCGCAAGATTAGAAGCTATTCGAATGCTACTTGCATATGCTTGTTATAAAGATTTCAAACTTTTTCAAATGGATGTTAAAAGTGCTTTCTTAAATGGTTTTATAAATGAAGAGGTATATGTTGAGCAACCTCCAGGTTTTGAAAATCATATTTCTCCAAATCATGTTTTCAAACTCACAAAAGCACTATATGGACTCAAACAAGCTCCTAGAGCGTGGTACGAGAGACTCAGTGGTTTCTTGATTAAAAAAGGTTTCTCAAGAGGAAAAATCGACACAACTCTTTTCATTAAATACGAAAATGATGATATTCTTTTGGTTCAGATTTATGTTGATGATATAATATTCGGTGCTACTAATGAAAATATGTGTCAAGTTTTTGCTAAGACTATGCAGGATGAATTTGAAATGAGCATGATGGGAGAACTTACATTCTTTCTCGGATTGCAAATTAAGCAAGTAAAAAGTGGGACATTCATCAATCAATCAAAATATATTAAGGAATTGCTGAAGAAGTTTGGGATGGAAGGTGCTAAGGAAACTGGAACACCAATGAGCCCATCTACTAAACTTGATAAAGATGAATCCGGTAAGACAGTTGACTCGAAAGTATATCGAGGTATGATTGGTAGCTTATTATATTTGACAGCCAGTAGACCAGATATTATGTTCAGTGTGTGTTTATGTGCACGTTTTCAATCATCTCCAAAAGAATCTCATTTAATTGCAGTTAAGCGCATTCTTAGATATCTTAGTGGTACAATTAACCTAGGGTTATGGTACCCTAAACACACATCTTTCGATCTAATCAGCTACACAGATGCAGATTATGCTGGTTGTAAAATAGATCGAAAAAGCACTAGTGGAGCATGTCACTTCTTAGGTCATGCATTAGTTTCCTGGTTTAGTAAAAAACAAAATTCTGTTGCACTATCTACTGCTGAGGCAGAATATGTTGCTGCGGGTAGTTGTTGTGCTCAAGTTCTTTACATGAAGCAACAACTTGAAGATTTTAAACTCATGTATAATCACATTCCAATCAAATGTGATAATACAAGTGCTATAAATCTTTCAAAAAACCCAATACAACATTCTAGAACTAAGCATATTGAAATAAGATATCATTTTCTTCGAGATCATGTGCAGAAAGGCGATATAGTACTAGAGTTCACAAACACACACGATCAGTTAGCAGATATATTCACAAAACCTTTACCAGAAGATAGATTATCTATGATTAGAAGAGAAATAGGTATGATGCATATTATGAATATCTCTTAAAAGACAGATCAAAGTTCATAAAAATAGATAGATTTTTCTTAAATACTTTTACATAAACTTGAGGTTCTTAGCCTCATGTTTGAGACGCTCATTCTCTTCATACAATATCATGTCATCCCTATTCATGGGAACTGGCAAGCGGAATGAAGAATCCAATAGAGATTTCAACTTTTTATTCTTCTGCCGAAGGATTCCTTCCCTTGTGTGAGACTCTTGAACAATTCGTTGAAGTACAACAATTTGTTCCTTAAGCTTTTCAACCTCATGGTTTTTTGCTTGAACCCGCTGGGAAAAAGCAACAATAGAGGATGAGTAGCGAGTCCCGAGACTCACCAAGTCGTAGATAGCATCGGAGTCTGACTTATTTGCCATACTATTATTTTCTTGCTGCAACATAGCACCAATGGCAGCTGCAGAAAGGACAGGAGGTTGAGATGTAGAAGAATGAGCCATTGAGAAAGGAATTGAAAACTTAAAGCGAGAATGTTGAAGGAATGCAGATGAGTTATAGAGATAAGAAGAAAACTTGATGCGGATTGGATGAACTTTAAGACTGTTTTTATAGAGATAGTATAAAGAACAAGACGAGCTATCATCCAAGTCAAAGAGCAATGTGTTTTTTCCCGATCAGTGAAAAAGACATTTTTTTTAGAAACTCGGAGCCTTCAATCTCGTTTGTCAACAACATCAGGCGATTTGTTTCTATCTTCAACCGCACTAAATTCATAGAGTTAGGCCTCGAGGCTTTGCAGGACTTGTCGGGTCACGGACGGCTCTCTTTTTCAACTATCTACAGTGTTTTTTAACGCACCGTTTTCTTCAGTCTATTTACTTGCTGTCGATCCTTTTTAATGATGCCAAAAGGGGGAGAAGTTTTAGACTAGAACATTAATATTGTTTAAATTGTTAAACTTGTTATATATGCTTGGAATTATATTTATTTTTTTTTTTTTGAAAAACTAACGCACATTCTCAGGGGGAGCTTAAGTATTAATACAGGCTTCAGGTTCTATCAAGTATTTGTCATCATCAAAAAGGGGGAGATTGTTAAACCTAAGGTTTCAAGTTTTGTGTAATTATATATTTACACATGGATTTTGATGATAACAAATGAATTCATAGAATAAAGGAGTCTCAAGCTCAAGTTATCTACACAATGGAGTCAAGCACATCAAGAAACCAAGCATGAGCAAGAAGGGAGCAAGTTCACATTAAAGTCATAGAATAATGTTGTAAATCTCTTTAAAATTCGAAATTAGGATTAAGGCTCAAAAATTAATATTTTATCATAAAGCATTAAAATACATTTTCCACATGTGCATGAATATTTTGAAAATTAAATTTGAAAATTTTGAAAGATAATTGATTGTCATCTTTCACATGTGCATGCCATGATTAAAGGGTTGAACTTTGAAAATATTAAAGATGATTGATTGTCATCTTTCACATGTGCATGTTTTATTTGAATATTTTCAAAAGTGATTGATGCTTTTCTTGACTTATGCAAAAGGAAGATGCCTTTGTTTGAAAATTTTGAAAAGTAAAGTGTGCTCCTTTTGTCATATGCAAAAAGTAAAAGATTAGGTTTGAATTTTTTGAAAAGTAAAGTGTGCTCATTTTGTCACATGCAAAAAGTAAAAAGATTAGGTTTGAAATTTTTGAAAAATGAATGATGATGTCTTTGACATGTGAATCTTTTTAAATTTGAATATGAAGTCTCATATGCCTATAAATAGATCATTTGAGAGCTTCACATTCACAACACCAAGAGCATACAACTCTCATTCAAAGCTTTCATTCTCTCTTCTCTAAGCATTGAGCCTTAATCCTTTTTCATTTTGAGAGATATAGGTTGTGCTGTATTGTTCTTATTTCACTCATTGAGGAGTGTTTTCTGATATTCTACCCACTATCAATTCTTGTATCAGTAAAAGGGTGTGTACAACCCTTGTGCGTGTAGAAAGTGTTCTACACAGGGAATCGTTGAATCACCACGTGTAAGGTGATTGCAAGTGTAGAGGGTGTTCTACACGGATCCTTTGTAGCGGTGTTGTTCAAAGGTGTAATAGGTTTTTACCTCCACCTGAAGGAGGTTGAATAGTGAATTCGGGGATCCTCAAGGGGTAGCTTGAGGCGAGGACGTAGGCAGTGGGGCCGAACCTCGTTAACATACTGAGTTTGATTCTCTCTTACCCTTACTCTTTATATTTATTGCTATTTCGTATTTTGTTTATATTTGATATTGTATATTTGATTTATAATTGTTATTTTTTTTAAATACAACTCAATTCACCCCCCCTCTTGTGTTAGTCATCTGGGCAACAAGGTCAGTAATGAAGTGGTGAAGAAGTGGTGGCCGGAGGTGGAACGATGGCAGCAAAATGCAAGAAAAATGGTGCGGCTTGGAGGAGCCCACGATGGCTAATGGTGTCATGGATGGGGCTGAGATTTGGTGGAGAGGTTCACCGGCCGGAGGGGAGTCGATCGGTGGGAGCGGTGCACAGCACGGTGGTGAACGATGGTGGTCTGGGCGGGACGAAGGAAACGGTGGAAGAGGAAGAAGAAGAAAGAGAGTGTGTGGGGAGAGAGAGAAAACTGGAAGAAAAATGAGGGGAAAAGAAATAAAAAAGGAAAAGAAAGAGGAAGCAGAAAAAGAAAAAAGGAAAAAGAAAAGATGGGGAAAAGAAATGAGGTCCAGTCCTCACCTCTAGGGTCCCGAAACTAATCCAACGAAAACAAATTTAAAAGCTATAAATTGAATAAAATAATTTAAATACAATACCTTGCTAAAATATAATAATTAACTAGTAAAAACTAACAACATTTTAAATCTAAAAAATAGCTTACAAGTCATCGACTCATTTTAGTTTTTATGTGTGCCCTCCCGGGGACCAAATGATCATGACGTGTCAGGACGGCCACAGCCCAAGGGGAAGAGCACGAAAGTCTAGGCATGATATCTTGTACGAGAGACTTTAATTATGACAATTAATGTTTTCTGCTGTAACATTTTTAATTAACAAAACAAATTTTATTTAAAAACATGGAGTCTTTTATATCCTGGCATGAAAAGAAACAAAATTTTAAAAATAACCGTAATTCTTGTCTATTTTTATTTAAATCATTTCCTAAAGGACCCACCACAAGGACGGGCATGATAGTACAGTTGTGATCTCTTAAAAATATATTAGCTTGGAATAATTGAAATAGTCTGGTAAGTATAAGAAATAAATCCCACATTGTTCATAATTTGTATTAATTTACCATTTTTTGAATTTTTTGCATTTATATTCTTTACTTTTCTATTGATCATACAACGGCATTAAATTCATATCATGTAGGAGCATTTGCCATATTTGAAAAACATTGCAACACAAACTTCACAAAAATGTGATTCAACTTGGTGCATTAATTAATTTTTTTTGTAAAAAATCATATTATTTTTATTAAAAACATTGTCTCACCCAACTAGGCAAATATGTTTTGCATGTTGCTCCGACCTAGTATATATATATATTTATATTAAGAAAAATGATAATTACAGTTGTGCGACCATTTTGAAAAAATGAATAAACATAGAATTTACATGAAAAAAATTAATTTTTAATAATGAATTCCACTATTTTTTAAAGCAACTACACAGCGCTTATGCATTTTACGACGGTATATACGTAGCAATACTCTAATTTTAAAATAATTCTTGTACCATCTTTTCTTTAGGTAGAAGCTACTTTAATATATTTTAATTGACAATGCTTTCAGAATTCTAGATAGTAAAATACCCTCAAGTACTATAGATATATAGAGCTCAGATTTTTATCTAAAATTATTTTTGTATATATCAAATACGCCACCTAATCATTTATTTTAATCGTAACAATTTATCCATTGAAATATGGACAATGATCGTGGATTTTTTCCACCATCTGCTGCCCATATGTCAAATTTTTGTTGAAAATTGGAAAGCATGAATTTCTTAGCGGTGCGCTTCCTCTGATCGGCAATTGTCTCAGACTTTCTCTGTATACTGAGAAAGTCTAAGAGCTAGCTGGTTAGTGATGTAATTGAGTATGATTAATTCATAACAAAAAAACCAACAGATCAAAATATATAATTGAAGTAAATGAAAAGTACTACATTAATGGAACATAAACATGTCGCACATAGAATATCCATATATATGGCCTTTATGATATGTGCTTATTAAAGGAAATAATAGGTAAAACAAGATAGAGAGAGGATTTATTGAGTACAATATCTTCTATAATTAAGCATCAACTTTAAAATCACCTATCACCAGGATGAAAGAGCTGGGATGCTTTATTCATTCCTGAAAAATTAATGGGATCGACCATGGTCTCCACGTGAACCAACCTGTTAAAGTTGCTCTTGAAATATTTAGTACCCCATGTACTTGCCCGTCTATAGCTTGTGTTGCCTTCCTTACTATTTGTTCCAATGTCAAGGTCCCCATAATTGACGTATGCAGCTCTTGGAGATTTTGAAACACAGGCAGCCATGCAACTGTAAAGCCTTCTGATCCAACTTATATGCCTCTCGGATGCCGCAATTCCTTCTTCTTCCCAAAGCACCAAGTGTAGCATTTTGTAGATGTTACCAACTCTATGTGGGAAAGGAATTGCAGATTCCGAGATTTCACTCATTCTTCCCCCATATGGACTCAAGACCAATTCTGCTTCCTCGGCCTCTTTTTGGTAAAATCTCTCCCAAATCCCTTCCAAGCCAACTTCTGGAATAGGTTCCATCACATAGTCAGATTTTACTTTGACAAAAGTTGGTCTTGTTAGAGGAGTCCTACTTAGCAGTACATCCAAGGATTCCCCACTTGGAAACCCGGCAAAGTAAAGGGTAGATTCAATCCACCTCATTTCAAAGCAATCTTCTCTTACCAAACCCAGCTCAGGGAAGCTCCCTAGCATCAATGAAGTAGATTATCTATCCCTCCGAGATACAAGGAATTAAATGAAGCTTGTATTGTTCTCATCCCTTCTTGGCTAGAATTGGCAGCACTCAAGATGACGCGAATGAATAGGTCTTCATCAAGCTTGTCAACAACATATTGCCATCGATGAACAAGCTTGGTTGCATTTTGTTCCAAGTTCCTATTAACTGTGAATACAGTCACAATTGATGGAACATGAACCAGCTTGATTTTCCATGCAACAATGACTCCAAAGTTGGCCCCTCCACCTCCTCGAATGGCCCAAATAGATCTTCTCCCATGGATTCTCTATCAAGGATTCTACCCTTAACATCAATCATTTAGGCATCAACAATATTATCTGCAGCGAGGCCATATTTGCGCAACAAGGTGCCATACCCTCCCCCACTGAAGTGTCCACCAACACCCACAGTCGGGCATAATCCTGCCGGAAAGCCAAAGTTTCTACTTTTCTCGGCAATCCTATAGTATACTTCACCGAGAGTGGCACCGGTTTCGACCCATGCGGTGCCATTTTCTACATCAACATTGATTGAACGAAGATTTATTAGATCGATTATGACAAATGGAACATAAGAAACATAAGAAAGGCCCTCAAAATCATGACCACTGCTTCTAACTCTTATTTGCATGCCATGTTTTTGGGAACACTTAATGGTTGCTTGAATTTGGGAGACATGCAATGGCGTAATAATGACTAGAGGTTTTGGGGTGGCAGGTGTTGAGAATCTAGGATTTTGTATAAAGAATTCCAATACGGATGAATACGAGGAATTGGCAGGGGTGTAAATGACTTGAGAAATTGAGGAGGTAGAGTTTCCAGCATTGAAGTAAGTGTTCATGTGTGAGCCGAAGTTGCCCACAAAAATGAGAAAAGAAGAGTAAAAACAAATGGAATAAGAACTGAAGAGCTAACGGGCTTCATTTTTGTTTGTGTTTCTGCATTAAAAACAGGATGCGAGCAGTACTACCAATTATTCATTAAAATCAAAGGGTAACTGTAACCAATCCAAAGTTGCCTTTTACGTAAAATTTTGCTCTGCTAGGGTTTCATCGCTTTTTGTCTGTAAGCCTTCACGTACGCTACATGGCGGCTGTTGATGGCCAGCCTCCCATGGCAGGTCCTCTTCGGTCGTTTGCAGATCTTGTCTCGACAGTGCCCCAACCACTGCCAGAGATGGTTGTTCCTTTCAGGCAACCAAAATATGTGGATGGAGAAGCATTTTTCACTTTCTCCTCCGAGGAACTCGTTAAAATTGCAGAACCTTTTAGGTTCTCAATGGTAGTAAAATTTCTGAGCAAAGACCCTCTCTCGACACCATCCGTGCTTTCATTAGGAGCTGCTGGGATCTGTCTTCTATGCCTGTCGTCTCGGCCATGCAATGTCCCAGGAACATTTTCATCCGCATGACTAATGAATCTGATTTTCACAAAGCTTTGTCGAGGGAGTCTTGTGATATTGAGGGGGTCCCTTACCGGTCCTTTGCCTGGTCTCCAGATTTTGATGAGGAGTGTGAGTCGCCGTCTGTTCCAGTTTAGGTTTTTTTGCATGGCCTCCTGCCTAATTTCTATCATGCTTCTCTCCTAAAGATACTCACGGCACCGATAGGGAAGTATATCCGCTGTGATAATCCTACGACCTGCGCTACTCGTACAGATGGGGCTCGGGTTTGTTTAGAAATTGATTCATCACATGAGCCCCTTTCCCATTTTTGGATTGGTATTCCTGGGATGCCAAAAAGCCATAGGTAGGACATTATCTACTAGACTTTGCCGGCTTATTGTTTAACGTGTCGATGCAAAGGTCACAACCAACAGACTTGCAGGTATGAAAGTGAGAAAAAACAAAAGGTGAAAGGAGGGAAGATGTGGGTGAAGAAACTGGAAAAAACAATTGATAAGGGGGAGACTGTCACTGAAACTTTACAAATTGTACCTACTTTGCAGAAGTCTGATAAACATGAAAAGAATTTGGAACCTTTTGGTGGTGTCGTGATAACTGAACAAGGAGAATCTAGCAAAGAAGCACCTCGGGAGGAAAATTCTCATCCGGTTGTTTTTTATGGCAAAGCTCTGCTAGGAGTGGTCAAATCTGAAAGCCTCCATGGCTCGGGGGATTTTGGACAGGTGCAAGTGCCTTCTGAGAAGGAGTCTGGCTTTGAGGTTGGTTCTAAGTTGGTTGGAGAGTCCTTGATTGTAGCCTTTCAAGAGGTTGTACTGTACCCTGCTATACTTGAGGCTATACCGTCGAAAAGGGTTGATGAGGAAGATGATGCAAGTTTAGGGCCTAAGTACAGGTCTTCGTCTGGGTTGAATGAGGAAATTAACATCATTGGGTCTAGTGTGAAAGCCCACCGTGAGTTGAGGCAGATTCATCACAGTGCCGAACTTAACATGGGTTGCGAACTTATTTCCATGGGCGTTGGACCTGTGGCTACTACTACGGGCCTTAGTGAGAATGGGCCAAACTCTACAGTGTTACTGGAACCGATTGGAATTGAGGAGCTTGAAGGTGCCAGTGATGAAGAAATCATCCATGAGGGGTGCGTTAGAGGTGATGAGAAAGACGTGAACATTTCCATTAATTCAGATTGTGAAAGTGAGCATGACAAGCTGAAAGATGACCTGAGAATGTGCGTTAGAGGTGAATGTTTTTTTATCTCATCAACCTTTTGTTTTTAGAGTAAGTGTAAAACCAAAAACTCCAAGTGTTATTTTGTGATTTTGGTGACTTTAGTTTGATGATTTCAAGCATGGAATGAATATGTTATAAGTAAGATCTGATTTGTTTTTGGAATTCTTGGAGATGTTTTGACTTAGGGTCAAAACTTGTGATTCAAGAGTTTGGATATTTTTACAAAAAGCTTGGTATTGCTATTAGCTTTTTCTAAATGGAAGTTTTAATTATGGTTTTAAACTTAGGATATGAAGTTCTTTGTTGCAAAATTTTGGTTTAATCATGAGTTTTGAAGTTTGAAGGAATTGCAACAAAAATCAAGACAAATGGCCTATGGATGTCTCGGCCATAGTGTGTTTTCTATAGTTGTGATTTGTTTTAAATTTTTCTGACTTAATATTTGAGTTTAGGACAAAATTTACATTAGGAATGTAAATTTTGAAATTTTTTGGAATTAGGATTTAAAATCTTCAAGTTAGGGGTAAAATGGTAATTTTACTCTAAGTTAGCTTGTTTTCATGTTTCTAATTGTTAGTAATTAAATTTCTAATGTTTAGAATACCATCTTACAATTTCTCGTGTTTCGCACTTTATTATCGTAGAACGCAACGATCGAGGTAAGTTAGCTTCTAACTTACTATCAATTTATTGTGTATGTATGATGGGTAAGGGAACTACAATTTATGTATGTATATTATCATATATGTCATGCCATGCCACGTCATTACTTGTTTATCAGTTATGCATGATTTATTCTGTCACAAATGCTTATCTTTTCCACAATCTATTATGTCACGTATTGCTATATGTTACAAGTATATCATATTATGTTATGCCATTTATTACATGTATGCCATGTCACGTAATTTTTACTGTTACATGTTATGCAATGTTATAAAATGTTGTCTATTACATGTATGTCAGACTACAAAATATTTATATTTCAAGTAAGTCATGTCTCTCAAGTTACATTCAAGTAATGTTATGTAACGTCAGGACTTCTGTTCTTTCGTATTCCAGTCACTTTTCATATCGAATACAGTTGTGTATTTTGAGAATAATTAAGTTTTAGTTATTAGTTAATTTGTACTACGGTCAAAGATGATACGCACTGCTTGGTATTGTGGTAAAGGTTATGCGCTGCCGAGTACTAAGGTGAAGGAGTATAATCTATCGTACTATAGATAATTAAATCAATTAAGTTATGTTATGGTCAAGGATGATATGCACTGCTTGGTACTACAATCAAGGCTATGCGCTGCCGAGTACTAAGGTGAAGGAGTATAATCTATCGTTATGTTAAGTTATGTTACAGTCAAGGATAATATGTGCCACCTGGTACTACGGTCAAGGCTATGCGATGCCGATTACTACGGTGAATAAGTATAATCTACCGTTATTTTAAATTATGTTATGGTCAAGGATAATACGCACTGTTTGGTACTGTGGCCAAGGCTATGCACTGCCAAGTACTATTGTGAAGGAGTATAATCTGCCGTACTACAGAAGGATGACACACGTTGCCTGGTACTGCGGTCAAGGCTATGCGCTGCCGAGTACTACGGTGAATGAGTATAATCTGCCGTTATGTTAAGTTATGTTATTCTCACTTACATGTTATGTTCATGTTTACGTTAAGTTTCAAGTTCATGTTCATATCATGTTACGTTCACGTTCATATTATGTTATGTTCATGTTCACGTTATGTTTCAAGTTCACATTCATGTCATGTTATGTTTACGTACATGTTATGTTCAAGTTCACGTTCGTGTTATGTTATGTTCATGTTCACATTATGTCTCAAGTTCATGTTTATGTCATGTTATGCTCAAGTTTATGTTAAGGTCAAGTTCATGTTTATGTTATGTATGTTCACGTTCATATTATGTTTCAAGTCCATGTTATGTTTCAAGTTCACGTTCTTGTTAAGTTGCTAATCCATGTTATGTTTTAAGTTCAAGTTTATGTCATGTCAAGTCAAGTTCGGTTCACGTTTCAGTTCAACTTATGTCAGTTATGCCATGCTATATGTCAAGCTATGTTATGCTTACTTACAACTTTAATTATACATTCATAATTTTACTGTCATACATACATCATTAACCTGTGTGGAAGTTTCCTATTAAGTTACTGTGATTTTTAATCAAATATCACCGTGGTAGTCCCAACTACCATTTCCCCTGAATGATAGGTGATGTGTCAGGAGCAGGCACTAGTAGACTGGAAGAAGTTGACTAGATGTCGCAGACACGACTCTGAACTTACAACTTCTATAGTTAGTTTTTTAATAGTATTCTGGCCTCGTTAGTCGAGTTACACATGTTACTCGACGAACATCCTCAATAGTGTATTTTGGTAATGTAAAATTTGTTGTCTGGTTTCCCATGTATTTGAGATTACAGACTTCTGAGACTCGTACTGAAATTGTGGATATTTATGTTGTTAAATATGCTTGGTTTACGATTTAACTATTTGGGATATTATAAGTTTGATGCATAATATTGCTCAAAAGAAAATTATACGTTACGAATATTGCATAATTCTAAATGCATTATAGGAATATTGCATCCTATATCTTATGAACGAGGGCAGGTAATCGTGTGTTGCATGACCCGATACTTCAGATGACCCTCCAATCCCAAACGGAAATCTAGGGTCGTCACACAAAACTTTGATTTGTACCAAAATTACAACGGGATGCAATGGAGATATCCATGGACATTATATGAGCATCCACTAGGAGGAACCTAATAATATGAACCCGTGAGAATGGAATCTTTTGAACCCACAATCAATTTGAAAAATCTCCCAAGAAAGCCAATATCTAGTCACTGGAAAAACCTAAATTACAAAGGAGGAATGCCATAAAGGTTGTGATTTACCTTTAATAAGTTCAAATTTTCATTTAAGAACAAGAGGAGATAAACTCAACTCATAATGAATAAAATTTATCAAATGTCATAAACTTCTTAAAATGAGGCTACAAAGAGTATTTAAACCAAAAC
>QGSO01004322.1:60278-99034 GCA_011037825.1 Carya cathayensis | reverse complement strand
AAAGAATTGGCTTGAGATCTTCCAATGAGTGCTGGCAATCCCAGGTACTTTCATACGACACAATTGATCTCACGCCTGCTATGTTAAGTATGATATCTTAAGTATCTCTGGTTGTGTTCTTGCTAAAATGTATGGAGGTTTTATTTTTTTTATTCATTCTTTGGCTAGATGCCTTCTCATAGGATTCTAGAATGTGCATAAGTTTGCTCCATTCTAATGAATTAGCTTTCCAGAATAGGAGTCTATCATCTATAAAAAAAATACGTGGTTAATGTGAATCTTTACTCGAACTAAGGGGATGCCTGAAAGAACACCAGAGTTTTTAGCATGGCTTAGAAGATTGCTCAAACCTTCAACACATAACATGAGCATGTAAGGTGATAAAGGATCACCCTGCCTGAGTTCTCTGGTTGGTTTGAAACAATCCTGAGGAATACTATTAATAAGAATAGAATAAGAAACAGATTCAATGCACCTCATCACAAGATCAATCCATCTTTGATCAAAACCCAATTTCTTCAAAACTACTCTCAGAAAAGCCCATTCTATTCGATCTAGACTGTACTCATGTCTAGCTTTAAAGCCATATATCCTAATTTCCCAACCAACCTGCAATTCAGTATATGCATGATCTCATATGCCACAAATATATTATTTGATATCAACCTTCCACGCACCAATGGAAATTGAGTGGGAGAGATAATGTCAATTAGGACAAGTTTCAAACTGTTAGGCACAACCTTAGAAATAATTTTGTAAATAACATTACACAGGTTGATGAGCCTGAAATTAGAAACTTTTGGAGGGGACCTAAGTTTGGGAATAAGAGCAATATAAGTCTTATTAATAGAATCGGCCAATCAATTAGCATTAAGCACATGTAAGATAACATCACAGACCTCTTTGCCAATAGTACTCCATTAGTTTTGGTAGAATGCTACTTGAAAGCCATCAGGGTCTGGTGTGCCAATAACATTCATTTGGATTATTACCTCCTTAACATCATGGACAGTGTAATCTCTTAAGAGAGAAATATTCATTTTAGCATTCACTTTTGGAGTCATGAACTGCAGGCATTCTTCAATCCCTTCAGGTTGGGAAGATTGATAAAGCTCCTGAAAATATAGTTGAAATTGGAAGCTAATCTCTTCAGGTGTTATAACCAAATTACTTGCCCCATCAATAATTTTGTGAATAGAGTTGGTTTTTCTTCTCTAATTTGCACACAAGTGGCATAATTTTGTGTTTTTATCACCTTCCTTCAACCATCTCTGTTTAGTCATTTGCTTCCACTTGAGATTGTCCTTTTCCAATAATAAGTCCACTTCGTTCTGCAATTGTTTGATATTGCTAGTCATGTCACCCTGATGTAATTTATGAAGATGTTGAGTTTGGCGTAAATGACGCCCTTTTGGTTGGCAATAGTCGTTTTACTCCATATAGTCAGCTTGTCGCCATGTAATAGTAGTGATCAGCTTATTGATGACAATTGTAGGTTTTTTCCTCATTTCTTTAATAATAAGGTGACATTCCTCTCTTTGGGCCCAGCTAGTTTCATAAAGAAACATTTTTTTCTTTTTTCAATCACCATACCAAATGTTCTGCATTGTAACGAGTAAGAGACAATGATCTGCACTTTGTGCTGTAAGGGTTCTCACATATGCTGTATGTTGAGTACATATATCATGCCAAGCTGAGTTGCCAAAAGCTCTGTCCAGTTTTCCTTTGGTAAAAGTCTTGCCTTCCCTGTTATTACAGCTCCATGTGTATTTATTGCCTATGTACCCAGGTCACTGAGTCCACTTTCTTCAATAGCTTCTCTAAATGCACGCCTTCAACTGTCTCTATGGTCTCACTAATGCCCCATGTTTCTTAAAATGATAAAGTATCTCATTGAAGTCTCCCACACTTAAAATAATTGAGATATATCAGTTTGTAAACTTTATTTGTAAATTTCTTTTTGTAAACTAAATATTTTTCTATATATTTTATCATCTTGACGTCTCAATTTTACGCATGAATGATGGGCGCGTGTAGACACATAAATATATACATACACACATAAACATGTACGATAAGCTTGCATTGTTCACGAATTCCACCGAAAATTCCAATTTGTTGAAGCGAAGCATAGTTCGCTTTAGGCGTCGATTGAGCGAGAAGCATCTTTTCTTTCATTTCAGTTTATTTTAATTCCATTGTATTAATGCAGAATTAAGCTTTGAGAATGATGTTTGTGTTTGAAGGTCAAATTAATTTTATCATTCAAGTTGATATATATATTAAATGTGGCAAGATGTATGTCTACACAAGTACTCAATCGGTGCAACCCAATAGTTGAGTTAATTAACTCGTGTATATTAGTTGAACATGATATTCATCACGTATTAATTGGTGAGCGTGTGATCAATTCATAAGAGGAACGTGCTTAATTAGTTATTAATTTTCAGACTATAATGGCCATTTTCAAACCTAGATAGCAAAGTTTAGTTTAAGAGCAAGTTGCTATATAGCTATTTTTATTTCAAAGCTACTTATTTTAATTTTTTCAAAGTATTGAAGTTGATGAAGACATCTGGTCCCAATTAGAGGCCTTGTTTGTTTTTGCAGATGAGATGAGATAAAATTTAAAAGTTGAATAAAATATTGTTAAAATATATTTTTTTAATATTATTTTTATTTTGGGATTTGAAAAACTTGAATTATTTATTTTATTTTGTGTGGAAATTTGAAAAAGTTGTAATAATTAGATAAGATAAGATGAGACAAAATGAGAAGTTTTGTGAAAGTGATGTCACCAATTAAGATCAATAGCATTGTTCTATATATAAATAATTAACTGGGTTTAGATAGATATTTAGGCATGCATGCAGAATCAAGTCATCACCTAACTGGGTTTAGATAGATATTTAGATAGATATAGCCACTTGTCTACGCAAGTCATGCACTTGGTGCAACCCATTAATTGGGTTTCCACCATCTTACTGTTGAAATGATTAAGATGCCACTTGCCTACACAAGACTTGATCACATGGTGGAACCCATTTGGATTTATCATTTATGATCATATTATATATGGATCCATATAAAGTTAATTAATGCAAATTATGACTAGGTCTTCTCGTGGAATCCAAGTACTGCATGGGTTTAAGGTCACATAATGTACCCACTTGTCCACACAAGTCATGTGGTGCAATCAAATTGCGTTTCAAACCATATTATTTCATGATAAATTAGCTCACGTGTACGTTTAAGGTTACAAAATATACTCACTTGTCTATACAAGTCATTACTCGGTCAAACCATATTATTCTATAGTTAATTAACTCATATGGTTAAAGTGATAGAGTATATCTACTTGTCTACATAAATTATGAGGAATGAAATCGGGGGGGAAAATGAAACTTATTTCTGTAAGTGGGCGCCGAGAACAAAAGCAACGATAATGCTCCGTTGCATGTATTTTTTCGTTGTTGCAACACATATTTTCGCCGTAATAAGAAAATATTTGCTGTAAAAAATAAAGTTAGTGACCGCCCCACTTAAACCACGTATTATCATAAAAAAGTTGCAAGGATAACTAAAATCGCTGCAAAAAGATAACTATTGCAGCGATTTTAATTGCAACAACAAAAAAGGCGCTGCAAAAAGCCTTATTTCTTGTAGTGTTAAAATGTCATCTTCTAGAATATATCGATCGACCTGCCAGTACTTCATTAAGTAATCCAAGTCAGTAAGACACTCACGTTCTGTACAACCAAAGAGATAAACTTTCTTCCCATGTAGCTTCCCCCCTTCTTCAAATGCATCCTGAGCACAATTAGATCATTTATCTAAGAACTAATCATTCCAGTAAGCCTTTAGACTAATGAAAACGTAAGTTGTTAATTACTTCTAGATTTGAGAAATTCCACTTGAATTGGTAGACTGAGTCCAGTTGATCCCACTGATACATTTTTTTGGTAACATATAAGCCAAAAAACGACAACAAGAAGAACCTAACATGAGATAATCAAAAGATTTATCGAACCTCTGTGCCAACTGGGAATGCTTCCTTCAATAGGTCTTCCTGCATAAGCAATACAGAAACAAACCATAATAGCTTCAGATATGTGCGTCTCATTGTGGAGACATTACAGTGAATAATCAGTATGGACTATAGAACCAAAAGAACATTATAAAAGTAAAAAAATACTAGCTGCAGCCTTTAAAGTAAGACTATAGCAGCTAAGTCAATATATCAGTACAACTATATATCTGCTGAAAAATTGGGTGTATCGATGCATGCTGCGACTCAAATGGGTAGGAAGAGGATGAAAGAGTTTTTCGTCTAGGGCAGGCTTAATTAATTTCCACATCAAGCGGACAAACAGATCAGCGGTTATATTCAGAGGCAGGTTAGCATTATAGTAGATTTAGCTGATCTACTAGAGAGCCTCTAGTTTCCTCTCATTTTGGCTTGATTAATTCAAAACCACTGCTATCAGAAATGGAGAGAATAGACTGATGTTGAATGTCCACCAAGTTGGAGCGGTTATGATGGGACTAGAGAATATGTTCTTTCTAAGTTTTAAATTTAAGATAGATATATGATGTTAATACTCTAATAAATATAAAGCACTATTAAAAAATATTTAATTAAAAAAAAACCAAGCCAACATCCTGAATTGTATCAAAGTCACAATTCAATATATCTTCTTCCATATGTTATTGAGTAATAAATAACAAATTAATCACCAAAAGATTAACAATAAGAAAACTAAATATCACAATGGGAGTAAGAACATAATCAAGCCCATTCAATTCACTTCAAAACAGTCTCATATTTTGTTGGGATAATAAGCATCACCAACACCCAACCTTCCCTAGTTATTGTCCTCAAAGAAACAGCTACTATATATATATATATATAGATATATCTAATATCTATATCATGTATACCATTACTTACAAAACGCTGTTGATATTAATTTGAACATTATATTATATTATTATAAATAACACAAATTATCCACCAAACAAGCAACACATGACTTGTGGCATCCTGACATCAAAACCTCTAAGCAGTTCTTGTTATGCCAATAGTAGTGGACATGTGGGGCTGACAAAGTATCAATCAAAGTTACATGAGTAGTTCATAATCATTCAACACAGAAAATTAAAATGGCTGTCTATTGACAGATTCAAATGTTACTCAAGCTAATTACCCAAATCAAGCTTGTTGTTGACATAGCAAATCGATTATATATAAAATATCTTATCAAACAGTAGTACATATAAACCGATTATATAATAATTAACGATGACCAATCACAATGCAAATGATAAGATATAATGGTCAACTTAATTATACCTTATCGATCCTTTGAATATAACCCCAGCTAGCCCATATATTAGCTTCTTATAGTCTTTTAGTAAATTCTTTGAAGGAACGTTAATACAGCGCTGTTTTCCCTCTCCTCTAGACACCTGCACCATGGATCCCTACAAGGTACTAGTACTACTCAAGCTCCCATTTGATTCTGTTTTCCTTTAGACAAATTAATTGTCCACTTTCTCAACTAATTCCCGGGGAGTTTGATCTTGGGTCTTCTTTATTTTGGGTAATTTTTTTTTTAGGTCTATATTTAACTCATCTATGTTTTGTATTTTCAGAGCACCATTGAAACGTATTTTTGCTCAGGTTGAAGTAACGAGGAAAATACATGTTCGATGGATTGCTGCCTAACTGGCAGCTTCTATAGATTCAGTCAAACTCGCCCTAACTATACATCAACAACAAATTATCAGATCAAACAACTTCCAAACACCAACCTCTGCCAACCCAAAAGCCCAAATCTCCCAAACCGGAGAGAGAGAGAGAGAGAGAGAGAGAGAGAGAGAGAGAAATACCTATAGATGATTCCGAGAATGATGAGCGACCGCACTGATCCTCGCTCGAGAACGTCAACCTCTGTCGTATTGTTGCAATCGGTTAAGGAAATAGATCCATCAATAAACACGACCGAGGAACAGACCAAAAGGTGGAGGGGGAAACGATTTCCGAAGCTTACACGGAAGGAAAATGAAGGGGATTTGTTAGGGTTCTGGACCTAATCGACAATGGAGGAGATAAACCCAGCCGTTTGAATCAAGCTGGTGACCTGGGCATTTAGTGGAAGGAGAAATCGGCAAGAAGGAGGAAGCGGAGAAGGGGCCGGTGGTTCAGTCTGAGTGAGGAATGAAATCGGGGGGGAAAATGAAACTTATTTCTGTAAGTGGGCGCCGAGAACAAAAGCAACGATAATGCTCCGTTGCATGTATTTTTTCGTTGTTGCAACACATATTTTCGCCGTAATAAGAAAATATTTGCTGTAAAAAATAAAGTTAGTGACCGCCCCACTTAAACCACGTATTATCATAAAAAAGTTGCAAGGATAACTAAAATCGCTGCAAAAAGATAACTATTGCAGCGATTTTAATTGCAACAACAAAAAAGGCGCTGCAAAAAGCCTTATTTCTTGTAGTGTTAAAATGTCATCTTCTAGAATATATCGATCGACCTGCCAGTACTTCATCACATGGTTGAACCCATTTGGATTTATGGTCATATCCATATACAGTTAATTAATTCAAATTATGACTAGCTAAGCTTGCCGTGGAATTCAAATCAGGTACTAAACTAAGATGATTAAGGTCAAATAATATAGTAATATACCCACTTGTCCACACTAATCATGATCACGTGGTGAAATATATATTCAAATTGCGTTTCAAACCATATTAATATTTCTTGATCATAGATTAGCTCAGTGTACGTTTAAGGTTACAAAATATACCCACTTGTCTATACAAGTAGTCGTGACTCAGTCAAACCTTATTATTCTATATTTAATTAACTCATATATATGGTTAAGGTGATAGAATATATCTACTTGTCTACATAAATTATATGATAGAACTAGGGGTGTTCAACCGAGTTTCGGACTGGGTATCTGGGTATATCCGGCCTAGAACCCGGGTTTCTACTTGTCTCGAAAAGCCTGACTCAAAATGTTTTTGTCGACAAAAATTCAAAAAATAATTTTAGGGACGAAAATGGGCAAAACTGTTCGAAACTGTTTGAACGGTCTTTTTGTTTTTTAGATGAACCATTTGCATCTCAAAATACCGTTCAAATAGTACCATATCAATTCAAAACGAAATGTACCGTTCGAACTATAGGAAATTGTGATTCGAACTAATGACCATATTTGATCATGTTCGAACAAACGGAGTGTTTGAATAGATTTTATGCATTTGAACGAATAAATATAATGACTTGTGTTCAAACATAAATTATGTCCGTTCAAACAAACTTTTTATTTTTGGAAATCTTGTCCATTTGAACGGGGTTTTGCATATTAATGTTGTTCGAAAATTTATTGTTCGAACGGTCGTACGGATTGTATTTCTCCATTGTCGTTCGAATGGTTCACTTTCTATTCGAATGGATTTATAAATAGTAATTTACCGTTCGAATGGTATTAATCATACAGAGTAGAATTTAATTAAAGGACCATACTAATATTACACAAATTGTAATTCAAACATCACAATTGTTCAAATGTTTTGAAACATTATAATAGAAAGAAAATTAAAGAAAAAATAAATTTTAAGATTGTGGTGGTGACATAAAGTTTTGGAATATAATTAACTGCATGTTCTCTTCTAATCTCGCCTCTAAATCCGTTGCTTGATCTAGTCGGGTTAACAACTCTTTTTCCTTGGACCTCAATTGTTCTATCACAATTCTTGCTTCCTCTAATTCCTGAGTTTTGTCATTCAATCTGGCTTGAGAAGAAGATGATAATGTTGAGGATGGCTTCACGCAATGTCCTAAGTCCCTTAAATGTCCAAAACTTGATCCAAAAACTTGAGAAAAGATCTGAGCATCGTTGATAGATGATTCATTAGATGGATCTGCATCAATTTTCCTAAGAGATGTCATCTTGTCCTAAAAAAAAATTTTAAGTTAGTATAAGTAACAAAATATTATTAAATAATGGAATTAAATAAACTTAAACTTACATAATTTGCCTCTGCTTTGAAACTGGTCCAAATACCATCACGATTTTTATGTGCTTTAGCATACAATTGGGTCAAATCATAATCAGCAGGACTTTCTTATTGCTGCAAAAGTAAAATCTATATCAGAACTTAAATCAAAGAAGTGTATATGTTAATATTTAACGGGGATTAGAATAACTTACCATTTTTTAAGACAAACAACGAAAAGATCGAGAACCTGTATGATGATGTATCGTTAAATTTGATCTATTTGCTTTGTTTATAGTACTTTTTTGCTAAAAAAAATATTATGTCAATATGTTTAATACATCTATCATATACTATTAAAAAAAGATAGCATTGAAATTACCTGATCGACAGGATCTTCAAACATATTACAAACATTCTCCCTTTCGTTTGGTGGCATTGCTTGGAATGGAGTGAATTTTCGTCAAAGGTAAATATATACAAGTTCTAGGAGCATATGTTATTTTCACATGGTTCATGAAATAGTTTGGAGATTAGAACTCTTTTTGATCATTGTCCAATGTTTGGCTACATTTACAGTGGATAGTTGCACGAGAAGAAAGAAGGTATGAAGTTATTTTGATATGTGAGGAAAATGATGTAAATATGTGGCTGACAATGCCCAATGCAGATTATTTTGTAAATGTCACATTATTATAGTTGGACTTAATGTTGGTTAGGTGATAAATATTAGAATTAGTGTTGGAAGTTAGGTTAAGGCAAGAACTATATTTGTATGCAACTGCTTTTTGGACTATATATATAGGGCAATTCCATGTTAATGTTTTTGTGTGGCCGAGCATGAATATTTTCCTTGATATTGTAATGGACATCAATGAAATTGTGTATGTGTAGTGCTTGTATAAAGGCTATTATGCTATAAAATAAATGAAATGCATGTGCTTATAGGCATAAGTGATTGTGGAACATATAGATGACAATATTATTGTAAGATCTAATGATGCATTTTCTTGTGCATATGTTTGAAATTGATATGTTTCGATTTATCAATGATATGATAGCTCATGTGAAATGAGATTGTAAGAGATATGGTCAATCCAATGGTGCATTTCAGGTTGCAAATGATTTTTTTATAAGTCCATGATATTATATGTAGTAATTGTTCAGTGAGTTTAATTGCATTATAAAATAATGGACAATAGATATATAGACAATTTGTTGAAATTTCAGTCATTTGGTACTCCTTTAATTTGATAGCTAATTCAGAACGCAACACCAATTAAATTACCAAAGCCAAAGAAAAATAATTATAACGACAAATATGACAAATTTTGTGTATTTGCAGTAGTATGCTTACCTTGTAATAAAAATTATTTGGTTGAAATACTTTTTTGCAATAACTTTTATTCATTGCAACTTCACAAATTACAAGGAAAACAATTCGTTGCAATAATGTTTAGTATTTTTGCAATGAAAGTGTTTCATTGCTGAAAAATATTTGTAAAGAATGGACATCATTGGAAATGTCGATTTGTAACGAATCTATTTTGTTGTTGTGATACAATCGGAATTAATGTAAATCATTGGAAAAAATCATTTACAACGAATCTATTTATCACGGACTTGCATTTGCAATGAATGGACATTGTTGCAAATGATGTTTTTTAATGAATTACATTTGTTGGAAAAGTCCTTTAACTTCATTGTGAACAACATTAGCAATGATAGCATTTATTGCAAATGTATTTATGTAATAAATGAGTTCATTCAAGTTTCAAAAAGCAATGATTTACTTCGTTGCAAATGTGAATAATGCAATGAATTGAATACGTTGTATGCTCAATGCAAGAAAAAAATAGTTGAAGTTAAAGATTTACAATAAAATTGATTCGTTGCAATATATTTGCAACACATAAAAATCTTGTAAATTTTTTGCAGCAATTTTATTCATTGAGGATTACGTTTGAACAAATCAAGTTGTTGTGCTAGTGTTTTACAACAAATATAAATATTTGTTAATATATATTTGCAATGGTTTTCTAGATCCCCTCGATGGACTTTAGCAATGAAAATATATATAATACAATGGAAGATTCTCATTGCTAAAAGTGCATATTTACAATGAAAATAAAACTCATTGGAGAATGTCAAATGCCAATACAACAATTCCGAAAGTAGGGCAACAAACATTGTTCATTGCTAAGAGGCATCTGCAATGAAAAAAGTCTTTTTACAGTGAAATATTTTCCTTGCAAAAAGCCTTTTTTGTTGTAGTTATGATATCCAATGTATTTTAGAGTTAGGTCTTGAAGGTCATATTTTAACAATTCAAGTTGATATATTAAATTTTGCAAAATATACCTATTTGTCTACACAAGTCACTCGGTTTAACCCAATTTTGGTTTCGGAACATGTTACTGTTAAGTTAACTATTGAGTTAATTAACTATTGTATATTAGTTGAACATAATCTATTGTCATGTATTGGTGAGTGTGATCAATAATCTATATGTCTATTGTATTGGTGAGTATTAATGGTGAGTGTGATCAATAATCTATATATCTATTGTATAGATATGTAGTGTCATCATCATCATGTATTGATGAATGTGATGAATTCATGATAAAAGGAAGGTGCTTAATTAGTTATTAAGTTTCAGAATATAATGGCCATTTTCACACCTAACTAGCAAAGTTTAGTTTAAGAGAAAGTTGCTAGCTATTTTTATTTCAAAGCTGCTTATTTTAATTTGTTCAAAGTATTGAAGTTGATGAAGACTTAAGGTCCCAATTAGACTTAATATATATCACTATAACATAATTTGTATTTTGTGATAGAGGAAACCATCACAAAAAATGACTTAAATGTCACCAAATATATTTGGTGGCGGTTTGAAGCTGTCACCATGACCGTCACAAAATGTGCATCACAGAATACAATTGGTGACAGTTTATTGTGCAACCATCACTAAAAGTACTTTTAGTGACGGTTGAAGGTGTTCCATTTAATATAACGTTTGAACGTAGAATTTTTTTGTGACGTTTGAAAACTGTTACAGAAAGTAACGTTTGAACGTATGACATGACGTTCGAATGTCAACCTGGCCAATTGACATTCGAATGACAGAAGTTGATGTTTGATTATAGTTCAAACGTATCATTAAAATGTTCAAACGTTTATACGTCTGAACGTTAACTGTAATAAATATTCAAATTTTAGTCCGAACGTTAACGGACAAATGTTCAAACATAACTAGTATAACGTTCAAAGGTTAGTTCAAATGTTAACGAAGAAGCGTTTGAGCCAATGTGAGCACGTTCGAATGTTTGTTCAAAAGTTAATCATTTACACATTCGAATGTTTTGTTAGTTTGAGTGTGTTTACATTCAAATGTTGAGTCGTACATTTGAATGTTATTTTTTAATTTTGTTAAATTAGGTTCGAACATTTTTTATTTACATTCGAATATACAGATCAAAAATACTAATTTCAGAAAATTAAAAAAATTTAAAAACATACCAGTTGTATCATATTTACACACCATCGTTTAACAACTAATAATGTCTTATAATGCTTCAAAATTAGATATTAAAAGTTATATACACTGATAAAATTGATCAAATTCATTTCTTCTTCTTTCCTCCTCGCCCACCATGATTCTGTTGCAATGACATAACATGCTCGATTTGCACCATCATCTCCCGCTGTACTTGCTCTTAGACTTTACCGTTCCTCTTGGTCTCTCTGTTGGTTCAACAAATGCGTCTCTAAATGAGACTGTCGCTTTAAGAGGGACTCCAACTCTTGTTGTTTCGACCTCATATACTCATTCTCGCGCCATACAACTTCTAAATTTTTGGTAAGATTATTAATTTGTGAAGTTGATGAGATTGACGAAAATGAATAGGAGGAATGCTTGAAAGATCATCCCAAACCTCTTGTCATACTAGACCTGAGCCCGAACACTTGCATGAATATGTCTATGTCACTCGGAGAGGATTCCCCATACGCTGACTGTATTTCTATCATTTTTCCTGCAATTTGAAATAATACACACAATAAGTAATATATTAAAAGAAATACAAATAAAAAATAATCTAGATAACATGTCATGTCATACGTTCAATAAGAGGATTGAATGACCTTGAACCGGCACGATGGTGGACAGTCAAAGCAGATCTATTATGTGCATTTGTAGAAATTAAGTGCTACAAAATTAATTAAGAACGTTAATTGTAATATATATAATATATATATAGTTATTGAGGCAAAAGTATTAATATATAATTAATTATCAATAACATTCCTTCCCGGTAGGTGTCAATTGACTGTCATTCTCAACCGTGTTAACTTAATCTCCTCGGGTGGGGAGTTCTCAACGGGTTTGGGACTTGGATTTGGCAAAGGTGGCACAATTCCTCTTTGTCATTTTGGCAACATCCTTGAAAATGATTAATATGATAAAGAAAATTAATTAGAAGAAATTATGAAAAGAATAATACTCTACATTCACCTATATTGTAGAATATTTTTACTACTTTTATTCTTCATCTTCGGATGTATTTTCCATGCTTGTTTCAAAATCTCCCTCAATAACATCTTTGTCATCATCATCAACCTCTTCTTCATCCTCATTCACTTCCTCCCTATATTCTTCTTCATCTTCTTCTTCCTCACTTACTTGAATTAAATGATTATTTAATATGGACAGGTCGAGATGGATAGATGGGACGTCATCTCTATACAAAGGGAGAAAATTGAGTGTATCGAGATCAACAAACAAGTTAATACCTTCTCCATCTTCTTGGTAGGCGTTTACAATCGGAGTGTCATCTTCATCTCTACTATTCTTGTAATCTGCACTCATTCCTGCTTTATATATATTTTGAGGGACAAATTTTTGTACAACTCGCCAAGGTATCTCTCCACTATCTTCATTAACACTTTTCATTGGATCAATTAAGTAATAGACTTGGGTAGCTGGACAAGTCAATACAAATGGATCATCTTCATACCTTTTAGATGTAGTATTGACATTTGTAAAATGATTATCCCTATATATCGAAACCCGACCACCACTTAGATCCCACCAATCACATTTAAAGGCATATGTTATTGTCCCACCCAAATATTTCAATCTAATAATATAACGTATGATACCATAATAGTCAATATCATCTATTTCATGACTCCTCTGACCAACACACCATAGTTTTGAGTCTTTCTACTATCTTCACGGTCCAGAGTATGGAATCTATAACCTCGAACTGTGCATGTAGTGTATCGAAGTGCTCTATTTGAGGGACCATGGGCCAATGCATACAATTCTTGAAAAACTGATTCAGGATCACGAGTAGGTTGTTTCAAAATCTATCAATTGAAATAGTATATACATATTAAAAGTTACCTAGAGTTAAAAGTTTTGAAATCTAATATATATGTAATTTTATTTCATACATGTTGTTCAAACCAACTAAAAAATTATTCCTCATGTCTTGCCTCAATATTCTCTATGTCTTTCATTCTAAGTTTGTCCATGTGCTCACTATATATAAATGCAAATAAATATAATTGAGCACAAAAGTTATAGTAAACTTTTTTAACTAGAATTATTCGAAGCATACAACGACATACCTGAGATAGTCATCAATCTCCCAACAATTATTTAGCACGTACTACCGAACTTTATCCAACTTTCCATCAATTAAATCGTAACCCGTTTGTGCACCCAATGGTCATCCATTCTGAGAAAACACTAATAGCTCACGAGGAGGCGGAGCAACAAGATCAGCATTTCACTCTTGATGAATTAAATCATATCTCAACACCATGAAGATGTAGAGAGCAAAATGTTAACCATTCATCATGTATATAGGCATCTACTATTGAACCCTCAACTCTGGATTTATTCCCAACAGTGTGCTTCAGTCAACCAAAATATCTTTCAACTGGATACATCCAACGGAACTGCACCAGTCCAACCAACAATACCTCTAAAGGTAAATGTATTGCTAAATGGACTATGACATCAAAAAATGATGGTGAAAAGATCTATTTGAATTTACATAGTATAGTAGCAGTGTCTTCTTCCATCTTCCGCAACATATCTTGACTTACTACCCGAGCGCACAAATCCTTAAAAAATATACAAAGTTCGGATATAGCGACACGTACATTAGATGTCATCTTCTCACGAATTCTCACATGTAATAACTTATGCAAAAATACGTGACAGTCATGATTTTTCAATGCACTAGTTTTCCACACATCAGGACTCACGCATCTACCGATATTTGAAGCATATCCATTTGGCAATTTCATACATTGCAACCATTTGCAGAAGTCCATCCTCTCCTCCCTTGTCATCGTAAAACATACATGCGGCATGACCACTTTGTTGCCTTCCAACCGCAAATGTAGATTATGTTTAATTCTTATTCTCTCAAGATCTTTCATCGTCTTGATCGTGTCCTTCATCTTTTTATTAATGCTCATCAATGTACCTAGTATATTATCCCAAATATTCTTCTCTATGTGCATTACATCCAAACAATGTCGCAACATGCAAGACGACAAATACGGCAAGTAAAAAAAAAATACTACACTTTGTCCAATTTTATTCTGCTGAACCTCGTTTTCTCTTGTTCTTTTCCCAACCTTTGCCAAAATTGTTTACTCTAGCATGTACCAGTTGTTCCACTATCTCTTCCCCAGACAACTCATTTGGTGCAATTTTGTCCTTTACTCTCCCATCAAACTTAGTATATTCTATTCTCCATGAATGATTTGCGGGTATATAACATCAATGACCCATGAAACAGAGCTTCTAATAATATTTTAACTACTCATTAGCAGTTTCTTTATTACACATCGTACACACTAACTTCCCTTTAGTAATCCAACTGGAAATATTCTCATATGCCGAAAAGTCATTTATCGTCCACATTACCGCAGCATGCATCTGAAAGGATGTCGACGTGGATGCATCATAAGTTCTGACTCCTATTTCCCATAACTCCTCCATCTCTTCAATCAATGGCTGCATGTATACGTCAAAGTTAACAAAACGTTGGGCGCCTTCATGCACCTCCATGGTGCAAGATTGTACGTAATCAACACTACAAGTTAGGTGTTATAAATTATACTCATATTTCTAAAATGGTTGAATCCATTGGTTGTGAGTCCTAGGTGCACATTCCGAGCTTCTATCTCAAACTCTGGATATTGATCATTGAAAGATTGTCACACAAGTGAGTTAGCTAGATGCCTTATATATGCATCATCCTTAACTCTTTTCTCCTCGTCCCACCACATATCATGAGTTGTTTTCTTACACATATATAGTCTTTGCAATTTAGGTCTCAAGGGAAAATATCACAACACCTTAACCGACACGTTTTTCTTACCCTTCCACCTCGACTCTCCACATACAGGAAATGCTTGTTTCTCCTCATTCTCCTTCCAGAACAAAATATAATCATTCTTGCATGCATGTATGGACTTGTACTCAAACCCTAATCCATTTCTCAACTGTTTCGCTTCATAAATGTTCTTTGGCAATGCAAACCCTTTGGGAAGCATCTCATTAAATAAGTCCAATACCATGTTTATTACTTTCGTCAACATCCCATATAATGACTTAATGTAAAGCAACAGCACAATAAACAACATTTTGAAATGTTTTGTACAGCCTGGATAAAGCTCGCGCTTTGCATCTTCCCACATTGCAGCGAAATTTTCAAAATCAGTCCATCGGCCACTTGAGGCATTGTCTAATGTCACCCAACATCTCCTCCATCTCATCCCGCTCATAATCATCATCCATATGTCACAAATAATTAAGATGACCAAACAATGCATCTACTAACTATGGCTCACCATGCAGTACCCATCGAGTATACCCCAGATCCATATCGTTCACAAATATATAACTTCCAACTTCATCCAACCCTATCGCACACAAATTTTTATACCTACGATATGGACACTTAAAGTAACCACGACTATCAGTAGAGGCCCTTACAAAATCAATTAAGGTTCTTACTCTATGCATATAGGGTATGTAATCCTTTCCAAGTCTATCACCTAGACACATCCAACTTTTGTCTATTTCTAAAAAATCTATCTATTAGTAACACGTACATAGAAAATTCACATGCATGTCATACTCCAATTTGAACTACTCTTTGGATAAGACAGTCGGTCTTATCCCATTCGAGATTATATTATCCATATTACACATAGTCTATCACTCTACTACTTTCCACGTCAGTAGAAATTTCGGCAGTACCTCCCCATAATTCTCCAAGTATACATATTCACATAGAGGAATTGTGATCCTACGAACAGTATACTCGAAGAATAGTAAAGGAAGACATCGAAATTTCATACTAAATGTGTTCAGTAGGAGTAACACGAATGTGCAATACAAATAATATAATTCCAAATTGTCCACACTGGACAATTCATGAATTCTTGGACATCTAAATGTACACTAATTCTCAAATGGGTCTAAGGTTATTTATGCAATGTTACACAATATCTATCAAAAACCGCTACAAATAATATTTCCATGTTGTTTGAATTAACAATTTCAAACAATTGTAAAAGTGTTATATTGTTAAACTAGAGTTTAGATGGAAGAATATGCTCACAAGCTACCTGTCTTATAGACAATGATTGAGAATGATCTTGAAAAAATGTCCAAATTGTAGTCTAATTACTTAATTGTTACAAAATATATGGCCTTGACAACTCTCAAGTCCGGAGAGACTTTGACAGACATTTCTTTAAGATAATTCTCAATCGTTGTCTCTAAGACAGGAAGCTTGCGAGCATATTTACAATAGATATCTCTCTAGTTTAACAATATATCACTACTATTTGTTTGACATTATAAATTTATATAAAAAATAAAAATGATTAGTTATGGAAAAGAAGCTTCAAAATTTTTCAATAGGCAACAAAATATTTTAATTCGAAGTTCCTAAATCATAATTTTAATTGTTATTATTTATCTTAGTTACTCATTAATTGATACACATTTAATTTTAATTGTTATTATATATATTTAATTGTTATTATATAATTTTTGTTATTAATATTTAATTGTTATTATATATATTTTATTATAATTGATACTTATTAATTTCTTATTATTTACATTATAACTTAGTAGAAGCACATATTAGTTATAATTAATTATTATGTCTAACATGTTCACTAATATTTATATATTTAATGGAGTGAGTTATTTATGTATACAGATAATAAGTATATAAAAATTTCTAATTAAGCATTTATTTGATCTATTGTTATTTACTCTCTATTTTATATTAAATAGAGAGTAATTTATTCATTTCAACTCTCAACTTATTTGGTGGGTTCAATACCTCTTTTTTGAAGAGTATTTTACTTTCTTAATTTATATATATATATTATATATTTAATAATATAATGATTTGGAAAGTCACAAGGGTATGTATATTTAATTTGTTATTATTAAATATAGTTATTATATGTATAATTAAGTTATTTACTTATAAGTTGCATAATAGTCACATTCTAATTAAACTAGTATGAATATATTATATATACTTATTACATATTAAATATTTATTCCCATATTTATTCCCATATTAAATGTATATTAAATGTTAATAATAATCACAACAATTTCACATATTCACAAATTTCACATATTCAATGTTTATTCACATAAGTTCACATATTAAATGTTTATTCCCATAAGTTCACATATTCAATAAAACAAACAATAATCACAATATATGCATGTATTGACATATTCACAAACAAATTCATAACAAAGTTTAGAAATATACCTAGCCCAACAAAAAAATGTGTCAAATCAAATAGTTGATTACAAGCTTCAGCAAATATTCCTTCAAAAAATATACAAACAAAACTAGTTCACTCCGAATAAATTTATTAACAAATAACACAAAAAATTCTAAGTGAATGTAATCTCACCTTACCCCTCTTCAAGAAGAAACCAATTTTTAGCCGGAAAAAACAATTACTTTGTAACTCTCTCTCCCACTCTCACTCTCACTCTAACCCTCTCTCATGGAAATTCTCTCTCTCTCTAACCCTCTCCCATGGAAAGTCTCTCTCACACTTCCCAAGCACCCTTTGTGACGCCCCCAACTCCCACGTACGGACATGTGGAAATCGAGGCGTCGATATGATGACAACACGGGTCACACATCCCATTGTTAAGTGCCAAGTGTGTGCGCAAGCATAAGTGTATAACAAAAATAACGCAGTGGAATAATAAAGATAATCGACTAAGTACCAGAATTTATTTAAATACAAATCCACTTAAAAACAAGCGTACTAAAAATATTACAAATAACCAGTAAAAATATAATAGAAACCAAAAGTAATAACTAAAATCGAGAAATAAGTCACAACCCACAAGAGAGTGATCCCTGATCACTCATCTGGCAGATCCACATCCTTAAGCTCAACCTCCTCACCTGCACCAAAATCTATGGTACCAAGAAACGGTACCGTAGGTAAGTAATAAACCAAACAAACCACATGATGAAAATATATCCATACCACAACAATATACATGAACATGATGCCACGTGCATAATACCCAAAAATTACCATTTTCCAAATAACCAATTTCCACGCACCCAAAAAAATCCCATTTGATCCAAAAATCCAGTCCATTAAAACAACCCAGTTAATTTCCTAGAAAATGGCCCAAAAACCATCAAAGTACTTTAGACGAGAATCACAGGCAGGACTCTACCATCATCCTTACGTGTGCACCGTAGGCGGGAATCACAGGCGAGACTCTAGCACCATCCATGCTTACTACCGTCCCTACAGTACCTCTGACCTAAACCATTTAATCCGTTCATTTCATAAATACCCAAAATCCTTTCTCGCATAAAAATCCAATTTCCAAATATGCACATGAACATGCATGCATTTACGCAAAAAAAAAAAAAAAACCAAATTTTCATTTACAACATGAACATAAAAAAAGATCCAACAATAACCAATCCCAACAATAAATCAATCATAAACACAACTCTGTCCTCCAATCCAACCAACCCCCATACTCCTTGGACTCAGTCTGACACAATCAACTAATCACAAAATAATTGTTAAAGCATAAATATATTTAAATTTTAAAGGTTATTTGGAAAATACTTACAGCGTTATAAAATAATTTTTAGATGATCAACGAGATGCAAAAGGTGGCGAAAAGGCAACGTCACAATGCAAAATGCACTGTGGCCGTGGGTCAAAATACCCAATTTGAATGGGATCAAACAAAGACTAGGGAAGGCTAACGTAGGGCTTAAAGGTGTTGGTGAAGCTAATGGTGGTGGTGGTTGGTCGTAGGTGGCCGCGCACGGAGGAGATCGGCCAACTTTGAGGAAAAGAGACTGTGGGAGAGTGAGGTTGCTACAGGTCACAGTGGGGCATGAGATTTGATATGGGAGGTCCCCGATGGAAAGGGGAGAAAACCATGTGGGGTCGTGGGAGCAAACGACAATGAGCTAGGGGCTAAGATTGATGGAGTATGCTGGCCGACAGTAAGGGAAGCTATGGTGGTGGTGGTGGTGATGCCGGACGGTGGCACACGACGGCGCAATGAGTATGAGCCCACTTGGGCTATACACGGCCAGGAGAGAGAAAGATGGGGCATGGGAGGTGGTGGCTGGGGTGGTTGAGGTCGCCGGCGAGAGGTGAGGACGGTGAGATGGGCGGTGACAACCGACGGCACATAGTGGCCAAGCTGGTGAGAGACAAAAAAGCATGGAGCGAAGGAGAGGGGGGGCTGGGTCGCACAGGGAGAAAGCAGAGGAAGAAAAAGAAAATAGAAAAAGATAAGAAAAAGAAAAAGAAAAAAAGAAAATGGAAGGAAATAAATGAGGTCCAACGCTCACAACTTGAATCACTAAACTCATCCAACGTAAATTATTTTTAAAATAGCAAGTTAAATAAAATAATTCAAACACAGTGATTAGATAAAATAAAATAATAAAATACAATAATACAATAATTTTAAAGCCAAAAAATAAACTAATTTAAAGAAAAATGCAATTTAAATACAATACAATAATAAATAACAAGAAAGCATATTAAAATAATTTCACAACTTTAAAATTATAAAATAATGCCACAAAAATCACCCTTCATTTAAAATAAGAAAACCACTAGTTATAATAATTTTTTTTTAAATCATTCAATAAAAATACACGTAAAAATGGGATATCACACCCTCTCTATCTCTCTAATGAGTTTGCTTTCCATCCTGTTTGTGATTTCATTCTAAAACATTTCATTTGTTCTAACATTTGAACGTTAACATTTCTCGCCCAATTTTCAGATGAAATGTTCAGATGTTCAAAAATATATATAATATTTACATCCGAGCATAAATAATGTAACGTTTGAACGTTTATTATAAGAATTGAGAAAATGAGCAGTCAATTTCCCGCATTTTTGTAACGTCTGAACATAAATAATGTAACGTTCGAACATTTATAATTATATCTAGGTAAACGAGCGAGAGATTTTCTGCATTTTTCTAAAGTTCGAATGTAAATAATGTAACATTTGAACATTTATAGTAAGAGTTGAGGGGATATATAAATAATATATAAATTTGCCGCCTCCCATATGCAAGTAATATATATATTCTTAAAAAATAGTTGATTATTTTTTGAAAAATAAAATATTCTATAAAAAAATTGATTTCAATTAATAATTTATGGCATAGGGGAAAAAATGTGAGACTCGAGATGACACCATAAAATGCATTATGTACAGTATATAAAGATTATAAAAAATAGTTGTGCTTGTAGAATAATACTCATTTTGATTTGAGACCACCGTCAACTCATCAAGGTAATTTTGTTTTAGATAAATTGGAGTTAGATCATAATAAAGTGCGTAAATTACCATCACCATACAATTAAGTTCCTAGAATATAATTATAACACAACAATCGCAGCCACTTAACCGAGTTATCTAAAAATGGTTATTTTTAGTATATCATCGTCATTCTTAATCAGCTTAAACACACAAACATCTCCTACTTGTAGTTTCTTGTCCCTTGCAAAAGTATACCAACCACTAGACATGTAAGGAATAATATTATTTAATATATCTATTGTTTTTTAATTTCAATTCTCCATGTTCTTTAATGTTAGATTTTCCAACTATAATACTAAATCACTGCAACTCAAAATTCAAATATATACAAACATAAATATATATTACAATTTTTTTAGACTTGTTCACAAATTATACATTATAAAAACCACATAATTTTTAAATTATAGTCATATTCAACTTAAAGTTACAATTAACATTTGAACGTTAATTATTAATATTCGAACGTTGGCACCAAAATATTTCACGTTCACACGTCAGTAACCTCAATGTTTGAACGTATATTTAACGTTCGAACGTAAAAAAAAAAAATATATATATATATATTATCTATCTTTAGTGATGGTTTTCCAAAATCGTTACAGAAAATACCTTTTAGTGACGGTTTGGAGACTATCACAATTTCTCGACCATCACTAAAAATCAAATATGTTGTAATGTAAATAGTCACCAATTAAGATCAGTAGCATTGTTTTATATATAAATAATTAACTGGGTTTAGATAGATATTTAGGCTTGCATGCAGAATCAACTCATCACCAAACTATCAAAAGACACATGCAGGCGGCCTACTAAATAATTAAGCTTTGAAAATGATATTTAAAGTTTGAAGGTCAAATTATAAGGAGGCAGAATGAGAAATACTACACATCATCCATATGCTATATACAAACATGTGATTTGTCATTATTATCCTTCTAATTAAGCACACATATTTACATATTAATATGTGTGTGTTTAAATAGAAGGAAAACAATGACAATTCACATTATCCGGTGTGTAGTGTAGATCGGATGATAAGTTGAATTTTTCTATTAATTAATTCAAATTATGACTAAGCTTGCGGTGGAATCCAATTACTGAATGGGTTAAAGGTTACAAAATATACCCACTTGTCTATAAAAGGCATGACTCGATCAAACCATATTATTCTATATTTAATTAACTCATATATATCATTCTATATTTAATTAAACAGCACAGTATTTGGTAAGCACTTTTCTATAATATTTTTAGATATTAAGAAAGTTATAATTTATTACATGAAACTAATAAATCATGTGAAGCTATTTGTGTTTATACGACTTGAATTGGACATTATATGAGTTATATCATTTAATAATATTAAATCTTTAATTTTGTATTATTCAATTTAATAAGCGAATTAAACTATATTATATGAATTTAATTGACTTGATTTAATAAATAATCTTATTTCTCTATATATAGTGCTGTGCTACAGTACCCACCATAGCACGAGACGGGTCGCAATAAAGGCAAAAAAAGAAAAAAAAAATTATATACTAAAATATTTAATAAAAAATTCATAATATTATTAAAAATATTTCTTTAATAAACAACTGCTGTGAGAGCAACATTTTTCCTATATATATCTCCACGATCATGGGACAATAGGTGCATTATTGGATCTACTACAATTGACACGCAGCTTGGGCATTGATCGCAACGCTGACTCAGTTCACAAGTCTAAAGTACTGATCAACGTTTCCTCCTATTACAAAAGTTGTCTGCGTAAATGGAAGTCATATAATCTCGAGCTTTTTATTTATGTGGAGGGAAAGAATTAGCAATCTGCAGGCGGTGCGATCTACTGCTTGCAATCATTAAGCAAAAGTAAGTTCATTACCTTTAATTCCCTTCTATAAAAGGAAACAAAACACAAAAAAAAAAAGTCTTTTACGTACTTTTCTTCTTTTATTTTTTCTCTCTTTTGTGATTTATTTTTTCTTTTATTTTGCTCCCATAACATGATGAGTAGTAGGGCCTGGATCTCATTTCGTTATCTTTTAGCATCTCTTGTGTCAAATATTAATAGTTATAACTTTGTCCTCTTCTTTTTCACTGTAATCTTCTGAGCTATTAGATCTGAATCTTTTTTTTTTCTTTTGGTATAAATTAGTAAAGTTTAAGATTTTTTAACTGCTTCACAAAGAATTAATACACAATCTAAATTACCATGGCCAGATCCCAATGGCAAGATTAGAAAAGTAGAATTCTTACTATTTAGCTTGAGAAATTAAAGTTCCCACAAGTCAATCAAGCACTTATAAGAGGGAAATTAAGTTATACTCATGAGTTAAGGTTTACGAGGTAATGTAAAATTGAGTGGTGATTTGTTGAGGAAAAATGCATTTAATCTAATTGTATTGTCAAATATTTTAACACTGTGCCACTTTACCATGCTTAATTGGTGTTTGAAGTAAGAACTACCAATTTTGAAGAGAAGATAATGGGGAATTAACATCTTTATCCCATTACCATGAGCTAAAGTGACTTGTTGTTGGTATACCTGGGTTATGACCTGGTCTGAAATCCAGATTAATCCGGGTTTATAGAAATCGGAAATCCGAGTTCCTGGTACAACCCTTTTTTTTTTAACATAAGTCTACATTATTAATTTTTTTTCAAGAAAAACATTATGGTGAAAAGCATTTTTCTTTTTTAATCTAAAAGCCTATATTCTATCACAATTTTTCAAGGGTGTAAAGCATTCTTTTTTTCTAAAAAATTTAAAAGCTTATATTCTGTTACAATTTTTTCAAGAAAAAATTTTGAAAAACGTTTTTATTTTTTGGTATATATAATAGTCTAATAGAATTAATTACCTTGTTAACTAAATGCATCTAAAAAACAGAAATTCAATATTTATCATGTAAAATGCATGCAACACATAATGGAATTCACTATATATAACATTATTTGTTATTTATACATTACATTATAAAAAGTAAAATTACAATATATAAATTACAAAATCAGTAGAATGTCCATCAATATTGATTTAATCTCACACCAAATGGGGACTTCAAGTGATTGGATTTCAAACTGAAAATAAATAAATTTTTTTAAAAAAGTTACAGGGTTGCAAACCTGGGCTTCGGATTTTCCTGGGTTCCAGATTGAGCTAGGAAAAAATTCAACCCGGATGAACAGTCCTAGATAAAATCCAATTGAATTTCAGACTATATATATATTTTCTAAAAATTATATTTACAAGCCTGCCTGCGTACGTATTAGATTAATGTTATTCTATAGTATTCAACTAACTCATGAATTTGAGAGAGTACTTCAAACTTATTTATGAGAGAATTCATTTTGATAAATTAGATTATTTATATTGTATTTAATAACTTTATATTTTGAGGAAAAGAACTTTCTGTATTTGAAGATAGCTTTATATAATTTATAATATATAATCTATTGGGCTTTAAAGTTTAAACAACACATAGTATTAGGTAAGTACTTTTCTCTAATATTTTTAGATATTGAGTCAATTGACACGCAGCTTCCGCGTTGATCCCAACGCTCACTCAGTCCACACGTCTAAAGTCAACGTTTCCTCGTATTACTAAAGTTGTCTGCGTAAATGGAAGTTATATATCTCGAGCTTTTTATTTCTGTGGAGGGAAAGAATTAGCAATCTGCAGGCGGTGCGATCTACTGCTTGTCCATTACCTTTGATTCCCTTCTAGAAAAGGAAACAAAACACATAAATGTCTTCTACGTACGTACCTTAATTTCTTCTTTTATTTTTTTTTCTCTCTTTTGTGATTTATTTTTTCTTTTGTTTTCTCCCACAACATACTAAAACAGTTGGGCCATTTTGGATCTCGTGGTTTTCTTTTAGCATCTCTTGTTTCAAATATTAATAGTTATAACTATGTCTTCTTTTTCTTCATTTTTATTTTTATTTTTATTTTTGTATAACTTAGTAAATTTTAAGATTTTTTGAGTGCTTCACAAAGAATTAATACACAATCTAAATAACAATGGCCACATCCCAATAGCAACATTAGACAAGTAGAATTCTTACTCTTTAGTTTAGAAATTAAAGTTAATTCCCACAAGTAAATCAAGCACATATAAGAGGCCAAGTTCTGAGTTTTATTTTTATTTTTTTCCTTATTTTTTAAGAGAAGATGATGGTATCACAATTTTATTAATAACCCACAAAAACTAATATAATACTCAAAAACCACTATACAATTTAAACCATAAATCTGAACAAACTACCTTAAAATCAATATTATTTAACAGACTACTCTAAGATAAAGGAAAACCCCCCTTATCCAGTCTAACTATTCCGTTCATTAACAAAGGGATATCTAAAGAAGAAAACCATACACCATTCTGACCATTAGCTCCTCTACAAGCCAAATCATCCACTACTGTATTTGTTTCTCTATAAGAATGTTTAATAGAATGTCTTAGCCCTTCTAGCCTTTCAAGTATCTCATCCCAGTAGTCCTCCAAGTACCACAATCCACACCTTTTAGCCTTTAACCATTGGATGACAAGCAATGAATCCATCTCAATTTCCACTTCTGTTAAACCCAAAGAACACGCATGCCGAAAATTGAGTGGTGATTTGTTGCGAAAAAATGTTTTTAATCTAATAGTATTGTTAAATGTTTTAACACTAAGCCACTTTACCATACTTAAATATTGATGTTTGAAGTAAGAACTACCAATTTTGAAGAGAAGATAATGGGGATTAACATCCTTATCCCATTACCATGAGCTAAAGTGACTGGTTGTTGATATTCATCTTGAGCTTAAGCATCTAGATTAGGATTAGATGAATGTCATGTATAATATTTGTTTGAAATGCAATATTATTGACAGACTATTCTCTACATTGTATGTGTAACAGAAACGGTACGGATTCTTTAGAATAATGACTTTTTCTGATCATTATGTCTCGACTGATGAAAGATTGGTAAACCTGAGTATTCCAACTCCTCAAGAGTATAGTGTATTCAAAGTTCACCGTCCTTTACGAATGGTAAATGAGAAGGCATATGAACCTAACATGCTTGCCATTGGTCCTTACCACCATGGGAAGGATCACCTAGCTTTTATGGAAAGACACAAACTGAGACTTCTCCAAGAAATGCTCAAAAGGGAGAATGAAACTAGTGTAGAAAGATACATCATAGCCATGAGACACAATGAAGAAAGAGCTCGTAAATTCTATGCAGATCAATTCCCTAAAATCTCCTCAAACGAGTTTATAGAAATGATGATACTTGATGGGTGTTTCATTCTTGGACTGTTATACAATACCAGTGAACTTGACCCAATCTTCAAATTGGATTGGATGCTTCCTTGCATAATCCGTGATCTACTGTTATTTGAAAATCAACTTCCATTATTCGTTCTTATTGAATTGTTTGAAATGAGTAAGGCAAGTGATCTTAACCAACAACAAGATGACAATGCTCATCTGGAAAGTGAGAGTGACCAGATACCACTTATCAATGAGTCAAGAAAACATGAAATTACTTGTGGCGAAAGCTCTACCTCCAATGACAAGAGGGAGATTGTCCCACTTCTTGAGCTTGCCTTGTCCTTTTTTGCTTTGGAATTACGGTTTAAAATGAATGAGAGTGGATCAAGTCATGTTTCAACCACCAACATTAAGCATCTACTGTGTCTAATTCATCAAGCTATCAATCCTTCACCCGGAGAGCAAAAGTCAATACCAAATGCCACAAAGCTTGAAAATGTTGGATTCAAGTTCAAGACAATAGAGAAGTTGAAGCATCCACTTAGTCCGAATAAGAATGAAGACCTGAAGTTAATACCTCATGCTACAGAGCTTCAAGAAGCTGGAGTTAGATTCAAAAAGGCAGAGCAAGGTAACTTGTTTGACATAAAGTTCAAAAATGGGACGTTGGAAATTCCACATTTGGCAATAGTAGACCATACTGAGTCAATCTTTCGAAACCTAATTGCATATGAGCAATATAGTCAAAACATTCATACTAGGTATGTCACTGACTATGTTGTTCTCATGGATTATCTTATTTACACTCCAAAAGATGTTGAAGTACTCCGTCAAAATGGAATTATTGAAAATTGGATGGGGGAAGATGAAGTTGTTTCTGACATGTTCAACAAGCTTGGCCACGTCGTCGTTTTAAGTGGATTTGGCTTCTATTATTCAGACATTATGAAGGAATTGAACAAGCATTGTTCCAAAAGCTGGAATGTGTGGATGGCAAAATTAAGTCGCGATTATTTCAATAGTCCTTGGGCATGGCTTTTAGTTATGGCAGCTGTCTTGTTGCTTTTGATTGCAATTGCACATACCATATTTTCCATTCTTTCCTACATACAAAAATTGTAAGTCACTACATATTGTTCTATCTTGTTGTCTCAAATAATTGAAGTATGGAAGGATTATTGTTCTGGCAACCACCTTAGCAACTGTAGTTTGTACCCTTTAATTTGCTTACTTTTTCTACAACAATTTCTTGGATTTTCAAGGTTTAGGGAAATGTCTTTGTCATGTCACATAGGCATGAGTGGGCCGACATCCAATTGCTTCTACCTAATCAATTACATGGAAGATGCTTTATATATATTATACATATAAAAGATAGACAATCAAACTTACATTGTAAGAAATGATATATTATGTTAAAGACAATTCTCCACATAAATTGCTTTGATTGTTACTATATATAAACATATATATAATATATCATAAAGCAGATGATCACGAAGACTCCCAAAGGTATGTTTAGTGTCCATAATATAACCTGGAAATAGATCAAATATAGCGTAATTTGGTTGGGTTTGAGAACAAAAAGTAATTCTAAAATAGGAAAATAATGAAGTACCCATCTGACACTGGCCTGCTTGGTAGCAATAGTAGTAATAATAACATTGATGATGACAACAATGAAAATAATAGTATTGTAGCAATAATAATAATAGGAAACAACATTTTTTTCACCCAACCCATAAAAACAGAAAACCAAAAGAGGAAAGAAAAGTTTGTACGCTTGAAATCTCATGAGTAGTTCATAAGAAAAAGAAATAAGTAAGTAAGAGATCATGAATCTGTAACAATTGAGTTGACAACTTAATGATTTGTAGAATAGAGGAGTTGTTGGATTAATTGTTACATGACCCAAATAAAATAATCAAGACGCTTTGGCCTGCATGCCTTTCAAGAGTCTAAGCTGTCAACATGTTCCAAAGTCACGCACTAGAATATATAAACTCAAATTGAAGCATCGGATTTAAAGTCATGGGAAGCTAAATAGAGAAGTTCAAAAGATGAGGAAGCTTCCACATGACAGTTAAGTTAGTTGAAGTAAAGGATGAGATAAGTTAGTCAATTGCCAAGTATTGATATAGTCATGTCAAATGGCTTACGTTGCCAATATGTAACAGCCTGTTAGAAATTCAATAGTGGAATTTCTATAGACTTTAGAAATCTCATGAAAATCCCATAAGTTTTCACGAATCGATCAATCGCACAGGTTTTATTCTGTCAACATAATCAGTGTTATCACTTACAATGGTGTCAGAAATGCGATTTTAATTGTTTGAGATAGTTAGAAGTGTCAGAGTTATAGTCTACACCACTAGACTCAATAGAATATTTAGGATTTTATGGCCCAATAACCTATTTTCATAATTTCAGACAAAACGGCTGTTCGAAACTGTGAATTTATTTATAGTGGCACTTCGGGGTTGAGTTTTGGTAAACGGTTTTCACTGTAGGTTAATATTAATATTTAGAATTTTTTAGTATTAATTTTATTAAGTTTTTTTGGAGTGAATAGTAACCTCGATAAGCGTACTAAGTGTAATGTTTTCAAAATCACAGTGTGGAATGTCCAAATTAGGTTAGAGAAGTTTTATTTGGACACTTGGTAAGATCTTAGGCACACATAGTGAATAGTATTAGACACTTGGTACAAAGAGAAACCATTAGATGGATTTTTGAAGGAAATCAAGGTGTACGATCATGCCACCTAAGCAAAATCTTTTTCATCTAATCAACCAAATTGAGCCAGATCAAAGAGGGTTTCAACCCTAGTGAAACCTTAAATGGTTGGAATCCAATTGAAACCCCAAAAGCTTGGTTGAAACCGAAACCCTAAACGGTTTCCCCAAACCCTAAATTGGCCTTCAAACCCTTTACGATCCAATTTCTAGCATTGTGTTTAATCACTTGATTAAATCACTTCCACATGCTATTAATTTCTCAAATTCTTGTTATTACATCATTATCCAACCTTTTAAACCTTGAAAATTTGATTGGGCCAAGAAAAATTGGATTTGAACTTGATAGCATCTCAAACCCTAACCAAACTGAAGCCCACTTGGTTGGGGCCCACCAAGGCCCACGAATTTGGCCACCTTGGCAAGGCTTCTTGGAGAAGTTTCCTCCCCCACATGGTATACCATTCAGTGCCCTTGGCTGCACCCGATAGTGCCTTGATGAGATGGAGGAACCCACCCCATCAACCTCCACACCTTATAGCTTCTGCAGGCAGTTCTTTGCCCCCCACTATTCTTCACTTTATGTCACATAGCCACCTCCAATCAAGGGTCATTAAGGTTCATATCTTCCCCCTACATAAGGCTTGAGTCGTTACAGACACACTTACTTCACTTTAATCACTTCTTCACCCCGTTCTTAGAGAGAAACCCAAAAGAGCTCTCTCGGGCAGATTTCTGTATCTTTTTGCGTGGATCTTTTTGACCCCTTGTAAGTATTTTTACATGATTACTCCATAAAATTTGTTCCTCGTTGAGTATAGTTTCCGTAGATATATTATTCGTATCATTCCATGGTCATTTGGTTGGTCAAAAGTATTTTTAACCATGGAAAGGTCATTCTAGGCGTGAATCTGGAGAATATGTTATGTTTTAGAGTTTTTGACCAAGCTAATGGACATATCTTGGTCCGAAAATTTTATGGAGTGTTCTTAGCATGTTTTCAAGAGTGTTCATTGAGGTTTTGTTGCATGACTAACTTTTTTGATCATAGATTTTCTTAGATCTAGAAACTTGAAAACTGGAAGTGGCAAAACAGATTTTATTTGGAGAAAGTTTGAATATTTCGAGATTTGATCTTACTCTAAAGGCTTTGATTTTTTTATATGATGATCCTAAGTCTCTTATTTTCATGTTAGGATGTTATTTTGAAGATATTTAGTACTAGTTTCAAAGATATGAGTTTTGTATGCAAGAGGATTTCGGTTAGGCCTAAGATTTGATGTTTTTGGATTAGATCCATGTTTTATTGACTTTTAGCCATGTGATTTTAATTTTGATTGTTGGATATTCTTTAAGACACATTATTAAACCATGTGATGCTTTATTTCGAAGATATCACCTTCTTAAGCCATTGATCAAGAGATTTATCAAAACTAGTTGAGGAAAAAGTTTCTGTTTTTGGACTAAGTGTAAAACCAAAAAACTCCAAGTGTTATTTTGTGATTTTGGTGACTTTAGTTTGATGATTTAAAGCATGGTTGATGTTAGGATGATGTTATGAATATGTTAGAAGTAAGATTTGATTTTTGGAATTCTTGGAGATGTTTTGATTTAGGGTCAAAGCTTGTGATTAAGTGTTTAGATCTTTTTACAAAAAGTTTGGTGTTGATTATTAGCTTTTTCTAAATGGACATTTTAAGTATGGTTTTAAACTTAGGATAGGAAGATGTTTGTTGCAAAATTTTGGTTTAAGCATGAGTTTTGAAGTTGGAAGGAATTGCAACAAAAATTATGAGAAATGGCCTATGGATGTTTCGGCCATAGTGTGTTTTTCATAGTTTTTATTTGTTTTAATATATTTCTGAGTTAATATTTGAGTTTAGGACAAAATTTACATGAGGAATGTAAATTTTGAAATTTTTTGGAGTTAGGATGTGAAATCCTTAAGTTAGGGGTAAAATGGTCATTTTCCCACATGTAGAGGGTAAAATGATAATTTTACTCTAAGTTAGCTTGTTTACATGTTTCTAATTGTTAGTAATTAAATGTCTAACTTTTAGAATACCTTCTTACAGTTCCTCGTGTTTCGCTCTTTATTCTCGTAGAACGCAACGATCGAAGTAAGTTAGCTTCTAACTTACTATCAGTTTATTGTGTATGTATGTTGGGTAAAGGAACTACAATTTATGTATGTATCTTATCATATATGTCATGCCATGCCACGTCATTACATGTTTATCTGTTATGCATGATTTATTCTTTCACGAATATTTATCTGTTACACAATCTATTTTGTCACGTATTGCTATATGTTATAAGTATGCCATATGTTACATGTATGTCATATCATGTAATATTCACCATTGTAAGTATGTCATGTTAAGTAAGGAAGTCAGATCAAGTTTATGCTAAGTCAAGTTTCAGATCATATTCAAGTTAAGCTATTCATGTCAATCACGACCCTAAGTGCTAGGATGGGGTAATATCCTAGTGGAACTCCTTTGTTCATGCTGGAGTGTCTAAATATGTGTGAAATTCCCTGAGTCGACGAAGTACAATCAACAGATTGCGAATGGGGCCTAATTAGCTGGTCACCGGAGCGCGCCAGACACTAACGCCGATGGTGCCATATTTTATTTTACGTGTATTCATGGGGCCACAACAACTGTGGAGCATGAAGTATGGGGCCACAACAACTATGGAGCATACACTACGTGAGACACAGCAATTGTGACACGTAGAATACGTGGGGCCATAACAACTGTGGAGTACGTATTAACGCATTCACAGCTGGTGTAGATATCTGTGTTGTGATGCGGTAATCGGTAGGGACACACGGCACTAGGGGACCCGTGTAGCACCCATATGGTCACGTTATTAATCAAGTTAATTGAATAAGATTCCAAGTTCATGTCAAGAAGTTAAGAATAAGTAATCATGGTTAACCCCATGAGATAAGAATAAGTTTCAGATCAAGTCCACGTTAAGTCAAGTTTCAGATCAAGTTCATGTTATGTTATGTTATGCTCACGTACAAGTTATGTTCATGTTCACGTTAAGTTTCAAGTTCATGTTCATATCATGTTATGTTCATGTTTATGATATGTTCAAGCTCACGTTCATGTTATGTTATGTTCATGTCCATGTTATGTTTCAAGTTCATGTTTCTGTCATGTTATGTTCACGTACATGTTATTTTCAAGTTCACGTTCATGTTATGTTATGTTCACGTTCACATTATGTCTCAAGTTCACGTTTATGTCATGTTATGCTCAGGTTTATATTAAGTTCAAGTTCATATTTATGTTTTGCATGTTCACTTTCATGCTATATTTCAAGTCCATGTTATGTTTCAAGTTTCACATTCATGTTATGTTGCTAGTCCATGTTATGTTTTAAGCTCAAGTTCATGTCATGTTAAGTCAAGTTCGATTCACATTTAAGTTCAAGTTATGTCATGCTATATGTCAAGTTATGCTATGCTTATTTACGACTTTATTTATGCATTTATGCTTTTACTGCCATGCATGCATCTTTGACCTGTGTGGGAGTTTCCTGTTAACTTACTGAGATTTGTAATCAAATATCACCGTGGTAGTCCCAACTACCATTCCCTCCGAATGGTAGACGATGTGTCAGGATCAGAGCAGGGAGCAGACATTGTTAGACCGAAGGAGGTTGACTAGACGCCGCAGACACGACGCGGAGCTTACAGCTTCCATAGTTAGTTTTTGGACAGTATTCTGGCCTCGTTAGTCGAGTTATATGAGTTACTCGACGAACTTCTCCAATAGTGTATTATGGTAATGTAAATATGGAGTTTGGTCTCCCATGTTTTTTAGGTTATAGTCTTCTAAGACTCCTACTGAAATCGTGGATGTTTATTTTGTTAAGTATTCTTAGATTACGATTTAACTATTTGGAATATTATAAGTTTGGTGCATAGTATTACTCAAGAAAAAAAAATTATCCGCTGCGAATATTGCATAATGCCTGATGCATGTTAGGAACATTGCATCTTATATGTCATGAACGGGGGCAGGTAACCATGTGTTGCATATCCCGACGCTTCAGATGTCCATTCAATCCCAAGCGAAATTTGGGAGCATCACACAATACGTGTATATAAATAGTAGTGATGTATAGCATTTTGTATTTTCATTCATTCATTTCAGTTTTAATGAGAAATCACATTGAGTTTTCTCTCAAAGTTCCTTTTCTTAGTTCTCTGCTCTCTATTTTTGATTTATATATTTTACATGGTATCTGATGAGTGTGTGAAAGTACACTCTAAATACCCTATTATTGGATTAAAATGCTAAAACACGAATAGAAATCATAGAAATTAATGTGTTTGAGTTTCTATCTAAGTTGAGATACTCCTAAGCAGTTTTTTATATTTAATTCTAGAGTTTATAAAAGAGCAAGTCAAAGTCTAGTCAAATTCAAAAGAGGAGTTTCATGGGATTTGAGAACATTTTGGATCAAGAAAAAAAATCACAAAACGAAACTGCAAGAAGTCCAAATCCAAAATTTGCTAAGAGACAGTCTGTATATACTTTAGTATTTTGACTGTAACTTTCTACTCATATATCGGATTGATGCAATTCTTCATGCATTAGAAATATATCTTAAAGGGATATATATATTTATCTCTAATAATGATTTCCAAATTCAAACTCTTGGAGCATGTACGTGGCTGTGAAGATTAGTCCTAAAATTTAGGCGATTTTTAATGCGGGAATTGTGAAGACATTAGGGTTTCTTTCCTACCATATATAAGCATATCATTAATACGAAATAGAGAGAGAAGGAGAGGCACAAGAGGCAGATTTGAAGAGAGGAAAAAATCATATCCATGGCTGCCGTTCACTTCAGTTTTCTTTGGAGATTTTTGTTGTCCATTATATTTATGGGTAACTAAATTCTCAAGTAGGGCTAGGGATGAACTTGCACATTAGATGGTATTTTTAATTTATGCGTTTGATTTTCAATTAGTAAAACTCTTTCGTTTTATCATTCTCAATTCATCGTTGATGTTTTCTTCTTCGAATAATCATAGAATTTGTTTTGTTTATGAATTCAGTCATACTTTTTCTATTGAATGGATTAGTTCTTTGATTATGTTTGCATCAATTATTTATCTATATTGATGTAGTTCTTTGTTGCAATATTTCTCCCTGAGTATATTGTCGTCACTGGATTTTCTTAATAGGGATAATAATTTAAGTATTTTAAAAACGGTGAATGATTTTTCGAAAGGTTACATTTGGGTTAATTTTGGTTTATAATTATATACCTTCTGATTGGAAATTTCGGGAATTAAGTTCCCAGAGTTCCCAATTGAGTTATCCAATGAATTAAGAATAATTTCCCAATTGAGTTATCCAATGAATTAAGAATAATTAAAATACCAGATTTGTGAAAGGGATTCCTGACACTCTACTATTCGTCAAATTTGAGTAGTTTTTTCGTTAATCACTTTGCTTCACTTTAATTTGCATTTAAAATTAATCTTTGTTCTCCATTAATCATTTAATATTTTTCTTTAGTTTCTTTGTTCCTTCTGTTATTCTTTTAATTTGTCTCCTTGTGGAATTGACACCTCAAAGCTGTGCTACAACTACCGCGTTATTCTTTGGGCGTAAGCAAATTTTGGCGCCCTTGCCGGGGAGACGGTAGAAGAATTCCTAAATAGTTTTTCTTTTCAGCAGTTTGTAAAGGCGGTAACTTCATTCACTCTTTTAGCTTGCTACATCTTTATTTTATTTTTTTATTTTTTTTGTATTTTTTTTAGTGTTGCATTTTTCTTTACCTTGCATGCACAAGTATAGAGACGCCTTAGGTTGGTTTGTTTGTAGACCAGTGTTAGAATCAGAGTCAAGAGTCTAATTTTTCTAATCATTTGTTTGATAATCCATCTAGTCCCCAAAAAATAAGTGTGCACGAAGATTAACCTAGGACTCTACATGAGTACCTTCACCCTACATGCATAGCAACACCATCATGCATTATATTTCCACCAAATATTCCTCCAATGGATTTCAAACTAGGTATAATACAACTTCTCCCTACTTTTCATGGTTTAGAGAGTGAAAATTCATATGTGCATTTTAGGGAGTTTGAAGAGGTTGTTGCTACATTTCATGGTCAACCTGGCATTGTAGATTTTGTTTGACTTAAGTTCTTTCCTTTCTCTCTAAAAGATAAGGTGAAGAGTTGGATGTATTCATTAAGACCACGGTCGATTGGGTCATGGGCTGAGATGACCCAAAATTTTTTCAATAAATACTTTCCTCATCATAAGACTAATACTTTGAAAAAGCAAATCTCAACTTTTACACAAAAGGATAGTGAGAGTTTGCATCAAGCGTGAGGACGTTTTAAAGAGTTACTTAGCTTGTGTCTCAATCATGGTTATGAATGCAAGCGTCTAGTTAGCTATTTTTATGAAGGTCTCACTCCTAGAGAGTGTCAATTTGTTGAAATGATGTTTAATGGTGAGTTTTTGCAGAAGGACCCGGATGAGGCAATAGAGTATTTGAATGAGCTTGCAGAAAAAGCTCACAGTTGGACAGAACCAAATGCTTTTGACAGTACCAATCAAGCACGCTCCAATCAAACTCATTCTAATGGAGGTATCTATCATCTCAAAGAAGAATATAACTCGAAGGCAAGGATGGAGGGCCTAACTAGAGAGTTAGAGGCCCTGAAGATGAAGGAAACTATGGCAGCTCGTATTATTCTCCAAGTTGATGCCTCTAAACTTTGTTTTATTTGTCAGGGAGTAGATAATTTTGCACAAGATTAAGTAACACTTGCTAAGATGAGATTAGTGTATGAGGATCATTGCAATTCCCTTGGCATGTATAAAAAACCCTTTTCACCCTACTCGGATACATACAATTCTGGTTGGAGAAATCACCAAAACTTTAGCTAGAAGTCTAAAAACCAGCTGCCTGCACGACCTCCTAGATCATATCTTGCACCATATCATGCATCTTCTTCTTCTAGGAGCCCCTTAGAAGATACTTTACATGCTTTTATTGAGCCATAGGGTAAAACTAATCAAAAGTTTGAATATTTGATTACGCAGGTTGTTGAAGAAAACAAGGAGATAAAGAGCCATGTATCCAAGATGATGAGCTACTTGAGTGTGAATGAGCGTGGCAAGTTCCCTTCTCAACCTCAATCCATACCCCAAGGTCAACATATGGCGCAAGGAAATTTGAAAGAGGTCAATGCCATTGTGACAAGAAGTGGTAAGTCCTTACACATCCCAACAATTGATAAGCCAGAGGATGTTGAAGAGGAACAAAGCAATGATAGTACCAAGTTCTCCAAGGAATCCGAGGTAATCAAGAATCCAATTAAGGTACCATTTCCTCAAGCTTTAAAATCTGGTATGCGAACTTTGGATTCTAGTAATGAAATTTTGGAGAACCTCAAGCAGGTAAAGATTAACCTTCCTCTTTTGCATCTTATTAAACAAGTTCCTACCTATTCAAAAGTTCTCAAAGATTTGTGTACAATTAAGAGGAAGCACCGTGTTAAGAAGACAGCATTTCTGACAGAACAAGTTAGTGCTCTAATTGAGCAGGGAATTCTTCCTAAGTACAAGGATCCTGGTTGTCCAACCATTGCATGTAATATTGGGAATCATGAGTTTGGGCAAGCCTTGCTAGATTTAGGAGCTAGTGTTAATTTGATGCCTTATTCCATTTGTTTGCAACTTGGTTTGGGTGAAATTAAGCCTACTTCTGTTGTGCTTCAGTTGGCTAACCTTTCAGTTAAGAAATCGAGAGGGATAGTTGAGGATGTTTTTATCCAAATTGACAAGTTTTATTATCCTGTTGATTTCTTAATTTTGGACACTCAGTCAGTTGTTGAGTCTAACTCTAAAGTTCCTCTCATATTAGGTAGACCTTTCCTTGCTACGGCTAATGCACTTATAAATTTTAGGAATGGGTTGATGAAACTGTCTTTTGGAAACATGACCATGGAGGTCAACATTTTCCATATTGAGAAATAGCCAATAGATGATGAGTGCCACCAAACGTACATGATTGACGCACTCATAGACAAGAGAGTTTACACAACTCATGATTTTGATCCCCTTGATATTCCATTGTTAGTTCTGAGTTTGATACTATTAGTAATTCATATGATATTGTTGATATTTATGCTATTTTTTTATAAAACTCAGGATTATGAAACACGGGCTTGGCAACCGAAATTTGAGGAGTTGCTTAACAAAGATGAAAAACAGATTCCTGTAAATATGAAAGCACCAAGAGTTAAATTGAAGCATTTGCCTAAGTCTAAAATCTATAAGGTTAAAATGAAAGCGTTTCATGGTAAAAATATTCTTAGGAAGAGGTTTGAACCTAATAAGCAAGTATACTTATATAATTTTGGACTTCATAAGTACCAAGGAAAACTTCGATCTAGGTGGACTAGTCCCTTTGTAGTGAAACATGCTTTTGAAAATGGGGCAAGAGAAATAGAAGATCCTAAGGATGTTCGGATCTTCAAAATAAATGGTCAACGCCTTAAAATATTATTTGATAGGCAAGTTCTAAAAGTGGAAGACATTCCACTTGTGGATCCAGTCTATCAACCTTGACCACACCACGCAGGTATGTTTTTCTTTATTTATTTTGTTTTGTTTTATTTTTATTTTTTCTTATTTTCTTTCTTTTTCTTTTTGTTTACTGTTGTTTTCTTTGGTAGGTTAGTTTTGTTATGTCATTTCAGGTTACCATTTTTGGTGCTTAGTGACTATGTTTAGAATGTGCTTCCAAGTGCAGAAGTGTCAAGTTGTATCAAGGATAAGTCCAGGATCGTATTCCACAGGGACAATGGGTTATCAAAGCGTATAAAGGATTTGTGAGGAACAAATGAATCGAGTATGTGAGATGAAATTAAAATGCTATGCCAAAAAAAATAATTGAAATTGAATTTAGAGTTTCTAAAGAAAGGCAAATTAACAAACACTTGGGTTGGGTTTAAGATACTTTTTATCTCGGATTCTAGATAATTTCTCGATTAACAATCCAGTCAAGGAATTGATATTCGGAACATAAAAATTAAGCTCAAGTATTTGCAATATTTTTTTCAAGAAATTCTCTAATTTACTAGCCAAATTTATATTCATAAACAATCGAAAGAGACCTTGATAAATTCAAGCTTTTGTTGTGCCTTACGTCAACAACAAAACAAGAGCAAGAGCCGCAATCTATTTTCCTTTTGAATCCGACTAGTAATTTAGTGAAATCAACATTAAACAATAATATATTGCATCAAACTAGAATCTAAAATAAATTAAATCTCATTCCACTACCCAAGCTTTAGTAATTAGTTACACATGATATTTTTAGTAACAAAAATAAATCTAAGTGGAACCATATCAAAAACTAAGAAAATATAAATAAAAAAATCTTTAATATCAACTCGAAGAAATAAGACAAACTAAATTAAAAAAATAAAATTGAAACCATAACAAGGTAATAAACTTGAAACTCTAACAAGGTAATAAAATTGAAACTATTACAAAGTAATAAAAACATGAAAACTGAAACTTATAACAAAGTAATATAAACTGAAAACCTTAACAAAGAAAACTAAAAACTAACTCTTAACAAAGTAAAAAAAACTGAAGCTCTTAACAAAGTAATAAACTGAAATTCTTCACAAAGTAATAAACTCAAAACTCCAAAACTAATAACTTAAAAACTAACCCCGTAAATAACTTGCAAAATAACAAAGGAAATAACTTGCAAAATACAAAGGAAATAACTTGCAAAATA
>QGSO01004322.1:0-51727 GCA_011037825.1 Carya cathayensis | reverse complement strand
TTTCTATCTTTCTGCATGTGCTGATTTTCTGCTTGCTCCCTTGAGTTCCAGCCGTGAGTTCCATTCTCTTTTAGTATTTTCATAAATGCCCTGCAGTACATAAAAAATGTATTTCTTTCAAAGGCAAATATAGAACTTTATGTATATAAAATATTGACATCAATTAATTTGCATTCAATATTAGAATTTGATGCATAATTAAGTGTTCAATCTTTATTTGATAAAATAAATCACCCATTTAAACAACTTAATTATGCAATTCTAACCTTTTATCACTTAGCGAGCTACCATTGTCACTCATCAGGTGTATTCTACCATTTTTAGTTACTCCCCATTCAATTTTGATTCTTAAACATTGAGGACAATGTTTTATTTAAGTTGGGGGGTGGTGGTGCAAATTCAGTATTTGAAATGCTTGTTGGAACTCTGTGGCATATTTTCATGTGTCAATTTTTTTTAATTTACATCACACGTGCACCATTTTTACATGTGTACTCATTCTCATTCATAGCCATTTTCGTGAATTCACCAAACCCACCATAATCATTTTCTACTGAAGCATTCACAGAACCCCTAATGCACTCATCCAAGTTTTGTGGTAAGATGGTAGTTTGACACATGTAGTTAGAGAATTCTTTTGCTTAAGTATTCATGTGAGTTTGGAGAGGATTGAGAGCATACAAATGCAGTAAAGTGTGATAAGCGTTTATTGATCTGTTGGATTGGACACTTCTTTTGAGAATATCATTATATAATTTGTGGTAAGACGGTGGATATACTTGGAATATGACGAATGTCAACTTAGGATCAACGTTTGGGCCTTTCAAGCTAACCATTTCCATCATAGACCACTAGTAGCCAACTTTGAGCCAATAAACACATGTAGCTTTTTTCTTTTCATATGCTCATATCATCCATTCCTCTCCACATTGGAGTATAACCTATACACTAATTTTTCTACCATTTTTACTTCTAAGTGTATACTAGGTGTGGAATTTGCATTTTCTTTCTTTTGTTTTATCATTTTCATTTAAACAAAAAGAAGAAGAAAAAAAGAGAAGAGTACAAGTTGTAAAGTGTTCAATTGAGTGAGCTTCGAAGGAGAAAAAAAAAAAAAAAACTAAGGTTGGGTAGAAATGGCAAGAATACCAAAGTCGCATGTGTTTGTCCATCAAATTGTTGAAAAAAAAAAAGAGAGAGAAGAGGAAGAAGAAGGAAAAATATTATTATTTGATGATCTGAAAAGTTGGAGAGTACATCAAATCAGAAGTGTGGTATATTGAGATATTTAATAAGATTCCCTTTGTATATACTTGGAAGTTTTTGAATCATTTTCATCCTTTTTTTCATATAGCCTTTTGTGTTGACCATTACAACCTTTTTTGTTGACTGTTCTGATTCTAAGTAAGTTTTTGGAAAGACTGGTGAAAGTCTCATTTGTTAGTGTTCCTATCATAAGATCAATATTTGCTTGTTGCTTGTACGTAATTGCCTAATTCCCCATGAGAGTGTGTATTGATGACTTGCAAATTTTCATGTTGCAGATTTACAACTTCGCTCGAGCGGAGGCTTTTGGCCGCTCGAGCGAACTCAGGCAGATTCAAACGCTCGACTGCCGCTCGACAGTGAGCTCGAGCGGGTAGCGGAAATACAAAGATCGCTCAAGCGGAGACATTGGCCGCTCGAGCGAAATCAGGCAGAGTTGAACGCTCGAGGTGTGCTCGACAAGTCGCTCGAGCGAAGTTAGGCAGAGTAGAACGCTCGATGTTCGCTCGACACCCCGCTCGAGCGAACATCGTATTTTGACAGATTTAGGGTTTTCCGCCGTCACACCATATAAAAGTGATTTTTCACTTTATGGCCGTACCTTTTGACTGGAGAACACATTTTGGGAGAGAAAAACACATCTAGAAGGATTCAAATCATCCGTTTTGAAGAGGGAATTCCACATATTGCACGTACGTTGGTATCATACACGAGCACAGACGGGAGAAAAGCCTTGAATCACATCCTTTAGTTTTTTACGACGAGTTGCGGCTGCAAGGAGTATTTTTCAGCGTTTATTTTCTTCCATTATTCTCAGAACAATTATGGTGAATTCGTTTATGTTGAATTCTATTTCTAGCATGAGCTAAACTTTCTTTATTCTAGGAAAACGATGTAATCTAATTCCGAACTATGCTTGATTGTCTATGCTAATTTAAGGCGATTCTCTCTTTGTTTATCTGATTTATTCTGAGTTTATTGCTTCTAATTAACTGGCCATTGATTAGATGATTTGTAATCTTGTGATTTGCTATCGAAAGAGGGAATCATAGGGTAGATCTTGAATATTTCAGCATAGGTAAGTATAGAGATCGAAAGACTTGTATGAACCTATGTAGTAATTAAATCATTGATCTTATTGCTTTCTTGTTTATTTAAATTGTATATTTGTTGTGTGAATTGATAAACAAGAATAATTTCCAATAGACAAAAAGAATTAAATTAAATTAGCTGGATGAGAAAAGCATAGTGACGAATTAGATGAAATCGGTTTCCTAGAAGTTTTCTTTCCCATTAATCTGATCTTCAAACGTCAGTTTTATTTCATTTGCATATTTATATTTGAGTTAATTTTAGTTTAATTTGCAACTACAAAAATCTTAGTGATTCCTCTAGATAAAATTGAGATTAGTATAATTTTGGTATTTGGCATAAGTAAGATACTAATCCCTGAGGACGATACTTTTCTTACCACTTTTACTATAAAACTACGATACTGTGCACTTGCAGTTTTACACCGATCATGTATACACCTATTGTCAACTCCATAGAGAGAATCCACACACGAAACACTTTTATACCCGTGAGTTATGGAGTTGAACCTTTCGCTTGAGACGTTCTTGATGTTGCATCTGTCAAGGTTAGTGGTAAAATGGTTATGCCTTGGAGAACACACACACACTCTATGGATGGCTATAGGTGGATTGCTTGTGGTAGGGTTATTGGATTCATTAGATTGATTTGACATGTGAATCTGGAAAGTGTGACTTGGTGGCCTTTGTGTGTGATTTTCTTTGATCTATTTTCTTGTTTTGACATGAAAATTGTTAGGGACTAGCAATGAGTAAGTTGGGGGTGTGATCAGTGCGTGAAAGTGCACTCTAAATACCCTATTATTGGATTAAAATGTTTAAACGTGAATAGAAATCATGGAAATTAATGTGTATTCTTGAATTGAGTTTCTATCTACGTTGAGATACTCCTAAGCAGTTTTTTATGTTTAATTTTAGAGTTTATAAAAGAGCAAGTCAAAGCCCAGTCAAATTCAAAGGAGGAGCTTCATGGGATTTGAGAGCAATTTGGATCAAGAAAAAAAATTTACAAAAGGAAACTGCAAGAAGTCCAAATCTGAAATTTGCTAAGAGATAGTTTGGATATACTTTAGTATTTTGACTATAACTTTCTACTCATATATCCGATTGATATAATTCTTGATGTATTAGAAATATATCTTAAAGGGCTATAAATTTGTCTCTAATAAGGATTTCCAACTTCGAACTCCTGGAGCACATACATGGCTTCTAAGATTAGTCCTAAAATTTAGGCGATTTTTTTATGCGGGAATTATGAAGACAATAGTGTTTCTTTCCTACCCTATATAAGCATATCATTAGCATGAAATAGAGGGAGGAGGAGAGGCACAAGAGGCAGATTTCAAGGGAGGAGAAAATCATTTCCATGGCCACCGTTCGCTTTAGTTTTCTTTGGAGATTTTTGTTATCCATTATATTTATGGGTAACTAAATTCTCAAGTAGGGCTAGGGATGAACTTGCACATTAGATGGTACTTTTAATTTATGCATTTGATTTTCAATTAGTAAAACTCTTTCATTTTATCATTCTCAATTCATCGTTAATGTTTTCTTCTCCAAATAATCATAAAATTTATTCTGTTTATGAATTCAGTCATGCTTTTTCTATTTAATGGATTAGTTCTTTGATTATGTTTGGATCAATTATTTATCTATATTGATTTAGTTCTTTGATACAGTATTGCTCCCTGAGTATATTGTCTTCGCTGGATTTTATTAATAGGGATAATAATTTACGTATATTTAAAATTGGTGAATGATCGAAAGGTTACATTTGGGTTAGTTTTGGTTTATAAATATATATCTTTTAATTGGGAATTTTGGGAATTGAGTTTCCAATCGAGTTATCCAATAAATTAAGAATAATTAGCATACCCGATTTGTGCAAGAAATTCCCGACAGTCTACTGTTCGTCAAATTTGAGTACTTTTTTCGTTAATCACTTTGCTTCACTTTAATTTACATTTAAAATTAATCTTTGTTCTTCATTAATCATTTAATATTTTTCTTTAGTTTCTTTGTTCTTTCTGCTATTCTTTTAATTTGTCTCCCTGTGGAATCGACACCCAAAGTTATGCTACAACTACCGCGTTATTCTTTGGGCATAATCTGTAACAGAAAGTAGCAAATTTCTGCTAGTGCTTTCTTGATCGATTTCTTGTTGATTTCTTGATATTCTTTTATCTTTCTCGATCAATTTCTTGTTGATTTCTTGCTGTTAATGGCAAACTCTTCTGCTTCTATGGCAAATTCTTCTCCTTCTACAATAAACCCATCCGATGTTTCATCAAGCCCTTACTATCTTTATCCCAGTGACAACCCTGGAGCCCTCCATGTTTATGAAATTTTCAGTGGTGTGAATTATGTTGCCTGGAGTCGATCAATCTCCATTGCTCTCACTGTAAAGAACAAGCTTGCTTTCATTGATGGAAGTTTGCCTCAACCCAATCTCGATGATGCTCAGCTTCAAGTTGCTTGGCTACCAGCAAACAATCTTGTTTTGTCTTGGTTGATGAATTCAATTGCAAAAGAGATTCAGGGAAGACTTCTTTATTTCAATACTACATCTGATATTTGGGATGAACTAAAGCTTAGATACTTTCGCAGTGATGGTCCACGAGTGTTTACATTGGAGAAATCTTTAAGCTCCATTTCACAAGGCTCAAACTCAATCATTGAATATTTTAGTGATTTTAAAACCTTATGGGATGAATACATTAGCTATTGTCCTCTTCCTAAATGTACCTGTGGAATTATGAACACTTGCACTTGTGCAATCTTACATAATCTTGCAGATCGCCAACAAGTAGATTATGTGATGAAATTCTTGGTTGGTTTACATGATTCCTATTTAGCCATTCGAAGTCAACTGCTACTTCTTTCGCTTTTACCAATATCCATGGGGAAAGGGTTATTTTTATTTTATTTTATTTTGTGTTGGTTGCTACAAGAAGAAAGTCAAAGATCTTTGACAAATGCATTAATGTCTCCAAGTTTAGGAAAGTGAAAGGAAAACGTTATGTCATATGTTCCCATTGTGGATATCTTGGACACCTTGCAGACAGTGTGTTCAGATTATAGGTTATCCACCAAGGTGGATGATCAGTGTAAAACTGCAAGTGCACAGTATCATAGTTTTACGGTAAAGTGATAAAAGAGTATCGTCCTCAGGGATTGGTAACTTACTTTTGACAAATACCGAAATTATACTAATCTCGATTTTATCTAGAGAAGTTACTAAGATTTTTGTAGTTGCAATTTAAAATGAAATCAATTTGAAGAAAAATATGCAAAGGAAAATAAAAATGATATTCGAAAATCAAATTAATGGGAAAGAAAACTTCTGGGAAAGAAAACTTCTAGGAAATCGATTTCACCTAATTTCTCACTATACTTTACTCATATAACTAATTGAATTTAATTCTTTTTGTTTGTTAGCATATCTCTAATTCATCCAGAAGCCTCTTTTGATAATCAATTAGAAATTATTCTTGTTCATCATTTTACACAAGAGTATGCAACTTAATAAAGCAAGAAAGCAATAAGACCAATGATTTTAATACTACACAGGTTCATAAAAGTCTTTCGATCTCCATATTTACTTATGCCAAAATATTCAAGATCTATCTTATAATTCTCTCTTTCGATAGCAAATCACAAGATTAAAATTATTTAATTAATGGCCAATTAATTAGAAGCAATAAGCTCAAAATAAATCAGACAACCAAAGAAAGAATTACTTTAAATTATCATAGAAAATCAAGTATAGTTCGGAACTAGATTACGTCGTTTTTCTAGAATAAAGAAAATTTAGTGTATGCTAAAAATTAAATTCAACATAAATGAATTCACTATAATTTTTCTAAGAATAATGGAAAGAAAATGAACACTAAAAAATACTCCTCCTAGTCACAGCTTCTCAACCACAGCGTCCTCCAAACTAAAGGGAAAAACAATTCTCAATCTCCTCTATGTGCGTGCGTCTACAAGGCAAAGAACTAAAGCTGCTTTTTTTTTTTTTTGCTTCAAAGATTAAAAACCTGCTGGGTTCCCGCCAATTAAAACGAGAGCTCCTCACATGCGTGCATGTCAACTAGTCAAAAGAAAATGAAATCTCTAGCTTTGTGTCTTGCATGCGTGCGTAACGGATCTCTCAAAAAAATCAAACAATGTTGGCTCCCGCAAGCTGCTTTACCAAGTCAAACCGCCAAGTTCAAACTCCCGCTGCTCCGTGTCCCATGCATAAAATCCAAATTCAATAAAACCAAAGGCTGCTTTAGTTTGTGTCCAAAAGCTTTCAGCTTGCATCCGTTTCCCAAGAGCCCAAAAGCTAAACAATAGAGATGCTCCTTATGACGTCTAAACCCCATCAAGTAAAAACAAAAGTTGCCTCTTCACATGTTAATTTCTTTTGTAGTGCTCTTCTCTCTTTCAATTTCTGATATGCAATTCAAAGCTTTGCCATTTGACTAGTTCCAATCTCCCCTGCTATACAAAAAATTTCAACTTGATCTTTATCCCTTAAGTAGCACCAGTGAAATTTAAATTTCTTCAAATCTGAAATAAATTCAAATGAAGCCTAAAATAAATATAAATAAATAAAATTATGCAAAGTTTAAAGTTAAGAGATGGTAAAATATATTAAATTATGCAAGCCATCAGTGGAAAGGCCCTCAAGGAAAAAGATTTAATTAAACACGATTGTCCAATGCAAGCATTGCATCTTCTCTGGAGAAAAACTCAAATATCCCAAATATGCCTTTTTCTCAAGAGAAAATACAAAGTCTAATCACTCTTGCTAATAACTTATCCACTACACATATCAATTCTAATTCAGCAGTCAATACTGCCTCCACATCAGGTAATAACTTAACATTGTGTCTAGTTGCTGCTTCTTTGAACAATAATTCTCCTTGGATACTTGATACTGGAGCAACAAAGATATGATCTATTTTCCTCATTTTTTTCACATCAATAATAATACCCACAAAACCCTCTTCAGTCCATTTACCAAATGGTCAATCTGTCCCTATTAGCTTTACTGGCACTGTCAAACTCTCTTCTGATTTAGTGCTACACAATGCCCTCTACATTCATTCTTTCCATATCAATCTCATTTCTGCTTCAATATTGACTAAAGAAAATTCTGTTGCTTTGTTTTTCTTTCAATCTAAATGTATCTTGCCAGACCTCAGCAAATGGAAGATGATTGAGCATGCTGAAGTTAGAGTTGGCCTATACCAACTCATTAATTTTCCTGCTGATACACAGAAGGCGTTACCTGACTCAAACAGCTCTTTTTTAGCTAACACATCTACCATCAGTCCTGCCATGTGGCATTTTCAGTTGGGACATCTTTCTCCTACCAGATTAAAAATGATTAGTTCTATTGATCCTTCTGTAAAATCATCTCACAATCATGTTTGAGAGATTTGTCCTCTAGCTCAACAAAAGAAACTGTCATTTCCTGTATCACAAAATAATGCAAATAAAGCTTTTCAATTAGTACACTGTGACATTTGAGGTCCATTCTCCACTATCTCTTATTCTAGTTATAAATTTTTTCCTACAGTAGATGATCATACACGCTTCACTTGGCTTTATCTTATGAAAACAAAATTAAAAACTCAATCCTTAATTATCAATTTCATTAATTGCTTATGTTCAAACTCAATTTAATACCCACATACAAACACTTAGAATAGATAATGACCAATAATTCATTATGCCTACTCTCTATAAAAAAAATATGGCATAATTCATCAACTATCTTGTGTAGAAACTGCTGAGCAAAATGGTAGAGTTGAAAGAAAACACCAGCATTTGTTAAATATAGCTAGAGCCTTTCTTTTTCAATCCAAATTACCTTTACCATATTAGAGTGAGTGTGTATTAACTGCCACACATCTCATTAATCGGACTCCCTCATCTATGATAAACAATAATACACCATATGCTCTTCTTTTTCAAAAACAACTTGCATACAACTATCTTAAAGTTTTTGGTTGTTTGTGCTTTGCTAGCACTATCCAAAATAGTCGAGGCAAGTTTCAACCTAGTGCCTCAAAATGCTTATTTCTTGGTTATCCACCTAATATCGAAGGATATAAAGTGTTTGACCTTCTTACTCTCAAAATCTTTGTTTATAGGAATGTTATATTTCATGAATATGTCTTCCCTTCCATACCAAACACTAATCACATACCTTATGTATTTACTAATTTCCCTCCAATATATGATTTCACAGTACCTCCCTCTTCATCTTCTGAAATTACAATACCTCTCACTTCATTTTCTGAAATTACAGTACCTCTCACTTCATCTTCTGAAATTACAACATATCTCATTTCCCAAACTAACCTTGAAACTATAAACATTAGAAATATCTGAGAGAGTAAGGAATCTTCCTCCATATTTGTAGAACTATTATTGTGGTAATATGGTTCAGTCTGCTTCAACATCTGAGGAATCTTTTAGTTGCTGTCTTCCTTCTCCTGGTAAGCCATATTCTATTTCTTATTTTATTTCCACCACTAAACTATATCCTAAACATAGAGCTTTTACTTCTGCTTTATCTTCCACTTTGAACCTAAGACTTTCAAACAAGCTAGCTCACACCCTCGATGGCAAACTGCCATGTCAGATGAAATTAAAAGCTCTTGAATTGAATAAAACTTGGAAACTTATAATTCTACCTCCAAATAAGACTACAATAGAATGTAAGTGGGTTTATCATGTTAAATTCAAAGCTGATGGCACAATTGAAGATACAAGGCTAGATTAGTAGCAAATGGGTACACTCAACAAGAAGGCCTTGATTTCTTTGATACATTCTCCCCTGTGGCTAAAATGACAACAATGCGCATTGTATTATCAATTGCTGCAATTAAGTATTGGCATTTACATCAACTTGATGTAAATAATGCTTTCCTCAATTGAGATTTGAATGAGGAGTTATACATGCAGCTACCACTAGGGTACTCCTAATAGGCCTCGAGACAATTGTTTTCCAAGCTATCTTCCTCCTTGCTTCAGTTTGGTTTTATTCAAGCAAAGTCTGATTCCTCTCTATTCATTAGACATAATTCAACCAGTTTTGTGGCACTCTTGATTTATATTGATGATGTCATCATTGCTTCTAATAATGTTGATGACATAGCTGCTGTTAAATAGTTTTTACATGACTCTTTGACAATCAAAGATTTGGGGGAACTCATTCACAATGCCCCTAGAGAGAGAAGCTCTAACTTCTCTCTAGAAACCTAAAAAGAAAACCCTCCGCAGAGGGAGGATTCCCGTCCTCTTCTTTTATTTTCATGCTTGTTTTCTCTGGCTTTTCCAGTCACTTTTGAGATGGGTGTTGATCTTCATGGCTGTGGCGTAGTGGGCTCAAGGGGAGGAACCATCTGTTTCCCCTGCCGAGTGCATATCAGACATCTAGAAAGCAGAAAGGCCAACCCCAGAGGAGGTTGTCATTCCAGCGGAGGAAGTGTCTGTGGCCGAGCTCTGTTTTCATCATGAAAAATAGAGGTGGAACTTTCACGTGGATGGTTGTAGCCGAGTTTGGCTGCAGCTGAGTATGCCAGATGAAACTTCATGTGGCTGAGGATTTTGGGCTGGGGTGATGAGTGGTGTTTTCTGTAATGGTTTTGGGACTGATTCGGTGCAACATGAAAGTGGGGGAGCCTCAGCTCCTCCCTCCTTCCCTCATCTCCTTGTTTCCTATTTGTTCTTTCAGTCCTATTTTTGCAGTTTTACTATTAGCTTGTTATGTTTTGATGCTTGATAATAAGGCTTTCAGTGGTTGAGGTGATGGTGGCTAAGGGTGAGGCGTTTGTCTTCATGGCTGCTTCGGAAACCAGAGAGGTTGTGGCCCATGCGAGGGACGAAATCTGGTTTTCACAATGTAGGAGCCAAACTTCAAAGCCTAATAGATTTGTGCATCACTGATTAGGGCAAAAGAAAATGAAGGAGCTCTTTGTAACAGCCCGCTAGAAATTCAATGGTGAAATTTCTATAGACTTTAGTCTGTCAACATAGTTAGTATTATCATTCACTATGGTGCCAGAAATGCGATTTTAGTTGTTTGAGGTAGTTAGAAGTGTCAGAATACGTTATAGTTTACACCACTAGACTCAGTTGAATATTTAGGATTTTATGGCCCAATAACTCATTTTCATAATTTCGGATGAAACATCTGTTCGAAACTGTGAATTTATTTATAGGGGCACTTCGGGGTTGAGTTTTGGTAAACAGTTTTTACTTAGGTTAATATGAATATTTAGGATTTTTCAGTACTAAGTTTATTACGTTTTTTTTAGTGAATAGTAACTTCGATAAGCGTACTAAGTGCAGTGTTTTCAAAATCACAGTGTGGAATGTCCAAATTAGGTTAGAGAAGTTTTATTTGGACACTTGGCAAGATCTTAGCCACACATAGTGAATAGTATTAGATACTTGACACAAAGAGAAACCATTAGATGGATTTGTGAAGGAAATCAAGGTGTGAGATCATGCCACCTAAGCAAAACCTTTTTCATTTGATCAATCAAATTGAGCCAGATCAAAGAGTGTTTCAACCCTAGTGAAACCATAAATGGTTGGAATCCAATTGAAACCCAAAAAATTTGGTTGAAACCGAGACCCTAAACTGTTTCCCCAAACCCTAAAGTTGGCCTTCAAACCCTTTTTGATACAATTTCTAGCATTGTGTTTAATCACTTGATTAAATCACTTCCACATGCTATTAATTTCTCAAATTCTTATTATGACATCTTTATCCAACATTTTTAAACCTTGGAAATTCGATTGGGCCAAGAAAAATTGGATTTGGGCTTGATAGCATCTCAAATCCTAACCAAACCCCCCTTTCAACCCCAAATTGAAGCCCACTTGGTTGAGGCCAATGAGGCCCACGAATTTGGCCACCTTGACAAGACTTCTCGGAGAAGTTTCCTCCCCCACATGGTAGACCCTTCACTACCCTTGGCTGCACCTAATAGTGCCTTGATGAGATGGAGAAACCCACCCCATCAACTCTCATACCTCACAGGTTCTGCAAGCTGTCCCCTCCCTTCACTATTCTCTACTTTATGTGATATATCTACCTCCAATCAATGGTCATTCAGGTCCATATCTTCCCCCTACAGAGGTCTTGAGTCATGCAAGTGACACTTACTTCCCTTTCATCACTTCTTCACCCCGTTCTTAGAGAGAAACCCAAAAGAGCTCTCTAGGGCAGATTTCTGTGTTTTTTGCATGGAGATTTTAGACACTTTTTAAGTATTTTTACACACTGATTCCTTCATAAAAGTTGTTCCTCTTTGAGTTTAGTTTCTGTAGATATATTATTTGTATCATTCCATGGTCATTTGATCAGTCAAAAGTATTTTTAACCATAGAAAGATCATTCTGGGCTTGAAACTGAAGAGTATGTTATGTTTTGGAATTTTTGACCAAGCTAATGGACATATCTTGGTCCGAAAATTTTATGGAGTGTTGTTAGCATGTTTTTAAGAGTGTTCATTGAAGTTTTGTTGCATGAGTAAAGCTTTTGATGATAGATTTTCTTAGATCTAAAAACTTAAAACCTGGAAGTGGAAAAATAGTTTTTATTTGGAGAAAGCTTTTCGTGGTTTGATCTTACTCTAATGGCTTTGATATTTTTATATGATGATCCTAAGTCTCTTATTTTCATGTTAGGATGTTATTTTGGAGATATTTAGCATTAGTTTCAAAGATATGATTTTTCTATTCAAGAGAATTTCGGTTAGGCCTAAGATTTGATGTTTTTGGGTTAGATCCATGTTTTATTGAGTTTTAGCCATGTGATTTTAATTTTAATGGCTGGATATTCTTTAGGACACCTTGTTAAACCATGTGATGCTTTATTTCAAAGATCTCACCTTCTTAAGCCATTGATCAAGAGTTTTATCAAAGCTAGTTAAGAAAAAGTTTCTGTTTTTGGACTAAGTGTAAAACCAAAAACTCCAAGTGTTATTTTGTGATTTTGGTGACTTTAGTTTGATGATTTAGGTTGATTTTATGTATGTTAGAAGTATGATTTAATTTTTTTGAAATTCTTAGAGATGTTTTGATTTAAGGACAAAGCTTGTGATTCAAGTGTTTGGATCTTTTTACAAAAAAAAAAAGTTTGGTATTGATTATAAGTCTTTTCTAAATGGATGTTTTAAGTATGGTTTTAAACTTAGGATTGGAAGATGTTTGTTAGAAAATTTTGGTTTAAGCATGAGTTTTGAAGTTTGAAGGAATTGCAACAAAAATCAAGAGAAATGACCTGTGGATATTTTTGGTCATAGTGTGTTTTTCATAGTTGTGATTTGTTTTAAATTTTTCTGAGTTGATTTTTGAGTTTAGGACAAAATTTACATGAGGAATGTAAATTTTAGAAATTTTTGGAGTTAGGATGTGAAATCCTTAAGTTAGGGGTAAAATAGTCATTTTCCTACATGTAGAGGGTAAAATGGTAATTTTACTCTAAGTTGTCTCTTTTACGCATTTCTAATTGTTAGTAATTAAATTTCTAACTTTTAGAATATCCTCTTACAGTTCATCGTGTTTCGCGCTTTACTTTCATTGAACATGACAAACGAGGTAAGTTAACTCTTAACTTACTATCAGCTTTTTTTATGTACGTGTAATGGGTGAGGGAAACTATATTTTATGTTTGTATGTTGTTATGTATGCCATGCCATGTTATCACAAGTTTATCCGTTACATGAATTATTCTGTCATGATATACTTATTTGTTACACAATATATTCTGTCACATGTTATGCCACGTTATGAATTATTGTCTGTTACATGCTATACCATGTTATGAAATGTTATTTGTTATGTTAATGTCTCAAAGTACGTCATGTCTGTCGTCTTACGTTCATGTCACGTTACGCTACGTCAGGACTCTATCCTTTCATATTCATGTCGTGTCTGGTCTCGAATACAGTTTGTGTATCTCGAGAATAATCATGTTAAGTTATTCATGTCAATCATGACCTTAAGTGCTAGGATGGGGTAATATCCTAGTGGAACTTCTTTGTTTACGCTGGAGTGTCTAAATAGGTGTGAAATTTCCTGGGTTGATGAAGTACAGTCAACAGGTTGCGAATGGGGCCTAATTAGCTGGTCACAGTAGCGCGCCAGGCACTAACGCCGATGGTGCCATTTTTTATTTTACATGTGCTCACAGTAAGTGTGGCACAAATAATTCATGAGGCCACAACAACTGTAGAGCATGAAGTATAGGACCACAACAATTGTGGAGCATACACTACGTGAGACACAACAATTGTGACACGTAGAATACGTGGGGCCACAACAACTATGGAATGCGTATTAACGCACTTACAGCTGGTGTAGGTACTTGTGTTGTGATGCAGTAATCGGAAGGGACAGACGGCTTAAGGGGACCCGTGTAGTACCCATATAGTTACGTTATTAATTAAGTCAATTGAATAAGATTCCAAGTTCATGTATTTCACATTCAAGTTATGTTTCATGTTACGTTATGCTCAAGTTTACGTTCATGCCAAGCTTCAAGTTCACGTCCATGTTACGATTGAAGTTCATGTCACGTCAAGCTAAGTTTCTGTTTCAGTTCAATTATGTCAGCTCATGCCATGTTATGTCATGTCACATTATGCTTATTATTTTACGCCATGTTATGACAAGTTATGTTATATTTACTTTTGACTTTGAGGGTGCATTTATATCTTTATTTCGATGCATGCATCATTAACCTGTGTGAAAGTTTTATGTTAAGTTGCTGAGATTTGTCAAATCTCACCGTGGTAGTCCTAACTACGATAGGCTGGAGGAGGTTGACTAGGCGCTGCAGATGCGATGCAGAGTTTTCAGCTTCTATAGTTAGTTTTTTTTTGGACAATATTCTAGCCTTGTTAGTTGAGTTACGCGAGTTACTCGATGAATTGGTTCAGTAGTGTATTTTGGAATTGTAAATATGGAGTCTAGTCCTCCATGTTTTTAGATTATAGTCTTCTGAGACCTGTACTGTAATCGTGGTTATTTATTTTGTTAAGTATGCATGGATTATGCTTTAATTATTTGGGATGTTATAAGTTTGGTGCATAGTATTCAAAAAAAAAATTATTTGCTGCGAATATTGCATAATGCTAGATGCATGTTAGAAATATTGCATCTTATATGTCATGAACAAGGGCAGGTAACCTTGTGTTACATGTCTCGACGCTTCAGATGTCCGTCCGATCCCAAACGAAAATCTGGGGGCATCACACTCTCTGTCGTGTTTAAAGCTCATTGTGTTGGGGTGCAGTCCATTTTTGGGCTATCGCCATGCTTGAAATTAAACCGTGAGGTGGAGTCAAGCCATAAGATTTGGGGGAGGACCGCGCTTGTGTTTTACAGCAGATGAGCTTTGGGACTCGAGGGGGAGGGCGTTAGATGAAGAGAAGCTGAAGAGAGTGGTGTTCTGATCGATGGAGCTGGAGTCATACGCATGCTTGTCAGGCACTTACAGATAGAACTGGATGGTGTAATGATAGTGGGCAGAGTGTGGGCTAGACAAACTTTTCCATCATGACTGGCAACCGGTTGAAGGGTAGAGTGTTTTTCTACTGTTTCAATGTTTTTTGGTGTTAGTGTTGTAATGTTATTTTTGTATGTTGTAATGTTATTTTTGTATGGTGCTAGTGGACTTGTTGTCTATGGCGGGCTTCCCCGCTTCTCCATTGGAGGAGGCCCTCCTCCATTGGAGGGTGATGCTTGATGTGTATTGCTCAGAAAAGTTTAGATGGACACCTCTGTGGTTGCAGAGTTTCGTATCTCAAAATGGTCTTGTCACTTGAGAGCTTTTTGAAGTTAAGACAATACTCGTCATAATGAAATTTGCGTACGGGGAAGCATACAACAGATGAGTAGTTGGCTTGTAAACAAGACTTGTTGCATCTATTTATCAGTCACAACTGTAACTTTTTTCATTCATAAATGAATCGAAGTCTATTTCCTATAAAAAAAAAAAGATTTGGGGGAACTGAAATATTTTTTGGGGATTGAAGTGGCTAGATCAACCAAAGGTATCTTTATGTGCCAATGCAAGTATGCTTTAGACATCTTGCAAGACAATGGTTTTTAAGGCTACAAACATGTAGCTTTTCCTATGGAATCTACACTAAAGTTGAGTGCTAATGATTCATCCCCTCCTTTGTTAGATCCTACACTATATAGAAGACTTGTTGGTCGTCTATTATACCTCACTATAACCATACCTGACCTATCTCACTCAGTACAAGCACTAAGCCAATTCATGGCTATCCCTTGTACCAAGCATCTTCAAGTTGCTGAGAAGGTTCTTAGATACATCAAAGCAACACTAGGTCAGGGGATTTTTTGTTTGCAGATTCTTCTCTTCATTTAAAAGCCAATTTAGACAGTATTTGGGGTGGATGTATTGACACCAGAAGGAGTGTCACTAGCTTCACAATGTTCATTGGAAACTCTCTCATCTCATGGAAGTCAAAGAAACAACCAATTATTAGTCAATCCTCAGCTAAGTCTGAATATAGAGCTGAATCTATTTACTGGCTCACTTGCATATTCCCCATCCACAAGTTGCCTTGCTTTATACTTATAGCAAACCAGCTTCTGAGATTACATCAATTGCTATTTAGCATGAAAGGACAAAACATATCCAGCTAGATTGCCATCTAGTTTGAGAAACATTGCAAGAAGGTTTGATCAAGATCATTCATATCCCCTCTAAACTTCAGCTGACAAACTTACAAACTAAACCACTTGGCTCTCTTAATTTTCATCATCTAATTCGCAAGATGGGAATGATCAATATCCATTCCGCTCTAGAGATGGGGTGTTGGAATATACAAACTCAAATTGAAGCATTGGAGTTAAAGTCACGGGAAGCTAAACATAGAAGTTCAAAAGATGGGGAAGCTTTCAGATGACAGTTAAGATAGTTGAAGTAGTGGATGAGATAAGTTAGTCAACTGCCAAGTATTGATATAGTCAAGTCAGATGGCTTACATTGCCAATACGTGTATATAAATAGTAGTGATGTATAGCATTTTGTATTTTCATTCATTCATTCAGTTTTAATGAGAAATCACATTGAGTTTTCTCTCAAAGTTCCTTTTCTTAGTTCTCTGCTCTCTATTTTCAATTTACATATTCTACAATGACTACGACGACAATAATAGCAGTGTAGCAGTAATAATAATAGGAAACAACATTGTTTTCACCCAACCCATAAAAATAGAAAGCCAAAAGTGGAAAGAAAAGTACATGTCTATATATTTATAAATGTCTCTCCAAATATTTTTCCCAAGGTCTTTTATTACACAATATTAGGCTTCTTAATAGGGAACGTACTTAAAGTGAAATAAATTCAAGAAAGTTATTTAAGTTTGATGATCTATATGAAAAATAATTTATAAGTTTTATCCCCTAGACTTCAGCCAGGAAGAATAAAATTATTTAAGATCTCAATTGTGGCATTTTATTATTTGTAATACCAAAATATCTAAATTTTACATTAAATTTGATAAACTAGCTTAAATACTAGATTGCAAGATATGCTTCTAAAAGATCACTTGTTATTTTTATAAAAAAAAAATAAATTCTAAATATTTTATTGTAAGAAATAATCATGGATGAACATATATATCCATGAAACATTGTCGTAAGGAATCTAAAACGGACATTAAATTGTATTTTTAGGATTTTTTTTCTATAGATGCATATAACAAATTATTGAGTTCTGATTTTTATATATAGTTCTGTTTTTATGATTTTTTGTGAAATTAAAATCAAGATGTCTCTTTTTATTTTACATAAATGTATCATAAGTTAGAAAAGTTGACCTCCCCTTAGAGAAACTTCTAGTTACGCCATTGCTTATTTTGAGGTAAGGGTTTAAATTGATTCTATATATACTCTTTGCATCTTCCTTTAATTGAAGTTTACGAATCACTTTTTTCATTTTTAAATTGACTAAAAATTTCCGAACATATGTAAGCATCCAAATTACATCAACCAAATTCCAATATTTAATTTGCTAGATAGAGGTCTTGAAGAAATTATCCATCGTTCAGCTCTTAAAAGTTTCTTGTGAAGAGATCCATCGTTCAACCAAATTCCAATATTCTCTTAATTCGCTTTTAGACTGAATCATTCTTCTCTAATAGTTGTTGTAATTTTTTTTTCAAACTGTAAAAGCATTTAGGCCAGAGAGACATACTAAGGGGATGCTTGGGGAAAGAGATGGGATGAGAATTTTGTGAATAGTGGTAAGATGATTTGTTAATAGTAGTCAGATAGTTTAAGTTAAGTACATTTTGGGTTTTAGGAAATGAGAGACAAAAAATTGAATAAAAAGTATTATAAAGTTAAAATATTGTTATAATATAGTTTTTTAATATTATTTTTGTTGGTGATTTGAAAAAGTTGAAATATTTTTTATTTTTTGTTTGAAAGTTTAGAAAATTTGTAATGATTAGTTTGAAAGTATTTATGTTTGAGTGATATTTGGGAATGAGATGTGATGAGATGAGGTAAAAATTTTGGAATTGAAACTTTTTCCAAACAAGCACTCATACATCGATCCTTGGGAAAAAGTATTATAAAAGTAGTCCATCTAAAATCTAAAGTAGTTCCCCGTCGTTCTCTATTTGTAACAACCCGATCTCAAAGGTCCAAAGTGTTAGCTCTTTTATTATTTTTTTTATTTTTTGGAAAGAGATGAAGGTCACATGTCCATGAGTGACCCCCTCTCAATTTTATTAAAGCCCTCACTTATGGTGGAGAAATACCATGGTAACAAAAAAAGACACTTGGAATTACCAAAAAAAATACAATAAGCCCACCCAAGTATCAAACCAAGAAACAAATTAACAAAACCATAACCAAATAAAACCAGTCTAAACAAGCCTATAAAGACCAAAACCAATCGACAAATAGAGAACAAACAAACAAACCAAAACAAAACAAATTAACAACGTAAAGAAGGAAGACCAATCTTATCGAGTCGAACCATGCCTCTCACAACCTGCGGCAAGACATCAGAGCCTTCATATGTTCTATTGATCCCAGGCTCACCTTGGCGAGCAAAGAAATCTGCAATTTGATTACCCTCACGAAATATGTGCAATATAGAGTAGCTCATGCCTTCAAGACACTCTAGCAGCTCCTCCAAATAGTCCTAGAGATACCACAAATTACAATCCTTAGAGGTCACCCAGCGCACAAGTAAAGAAGAGCCACATTCGATTTCCACATGATAAAAGCCAAATTCTTTACACATAGCCACTCCTCTACTAAGAGCCCTTAGTTCAACAGCAGTATTAGTACCAAACCCCAGATGTTCTGAAAAAGCCGCCCAGACATTTCCAAAGTGATCCCTAATCACCCCACCTCATCCACAAGAGCCCGGGTTTCCTCTACAGCTCCCATCAACGTTTAATTTCACCCTCCTAGCAACTGGTTTGTGCCACACCACCGCACTAGGACACTGAAAGGAAACCTATCTGATTGGCACGTTAATATTTCTAAGGATCTCACAATCAATCAGAGATAATCTCCTGCACTTAGAAATATTCTCATAAATTTGACTTAGCCAAGACTTCACTGCAAGCCAAATAGATTTTGCAGATTCATAAACTGATTCCATTCGCACCTTACACCTTCGAACCCAAAGCCTCCAAGTGATCAGGCATGAGTAGGCCAACCAAAACACCACACTGGGAGGACCGTTTAGCACAATTGAACCAATGACAGTTGTGAGATTTCCATATAGAAGAACCCATACAACGCACACCCAAGGCCTCTGATGCCCTGCGCCAAACAACCATAGCAATATCTCCATAGCAAAGAACGTGATCCAAAGACTCAGAGCATCCTATCGAGCAACAGTCACAACGTGATGCAATTGAGATACCCATGGACATTATACGAGCATCCACTGGGAGGCACTGGAACCATTCCTTTTATTACTTAATATCAACTCTAATATCACAAGTATAAAATTCAAAAAACTCCATAAAATATTAATTCATTTGCTCAACCCAAATAATTTAGAACCCGAACTCAACCCAAAAACATTTTACTTCAAAATAACTTAACATAACACACTAAAAAATAAAAAGAAACCAAGTAGAAAACAAGCCCGTGGCACAAAGTAAAGACAACCAACTCAAATATAACTTTTAAACCCTCATATTTTGTTTTAAAAACTAAGAGGACAAAATTGTAATTTTGGAATACTAATCCTCCCTACCACCTACGTAAGGGACTAACATAAAAGACACAACCGAAGCTTGTTTGTAGGGATATATAGTTACAAGACCTAGGGTTGTGCGAGGGAGGCTTACCATGTGGATAGCCACAAAGTGGTGGAGACGAGGGTGGCTGATCACTACGAGAGAGAGAGAGAGAGAGAGGGATGAGAAATAGAGAGAGAATCTGATAGAAAGAGGCTTGAGAGGCATGGGCTTAACATGATGTTGATGAACGTGCGGCTGATCATGGTTGATGAAGAGTGTTAGAATGATGGTTTGTAGTTGGCTGGGTAGTTTTTCATCGTGTAACAGGGCTGAAAAACTAAGGGGCACGGGAAGATTTCCTTACTCTGTTTTGGAGTGCTAAAAACAAAGGCTCTCTTTTTCAGTGATGTCTAGCAGTGGATCCACATGGGTTCACAACGGTGAGGTCTTGGCAGGTGTTTACGTGCGGTGGTTTAGCAGTGTGTTGCTACAGTGGCAACGATGGCCGTGAGGGGTGGGACAATGGTGCAGCGCTGGGACTACCATGGCTTTACTCAGTGGCTGGGTTGTGGCTACTTGAAGGTGCGTGGTGTTGCCATGTGTTCATTGTCGTGAAAAGAGCGCAGCGGCAGCTTGGTGTCATTGTGCATGAGGGATGTTGTGACGTGCATATATATACATAGAGGATTGAATACAAACCCTAGAGAGGGAAGTAAGAGAGATGTGCATCAACAAGCTGTGGAAAATTGGCATGATTGAACTGTGCATGAAGTGGAGTTTGGCATTTTTCGTGATGCCATGAATATTCTAGGTGGAAGGAAACGTGTATGGGGAACTAGGTGTGATAAGTGAAGTGAGAACTTATAAATATATAGTGTTTACCAATAACCCTAGTAGAACAAACGTGTATGCAATGGACACGAACACAATGAAGCCGTGCATGAAGTGACAAACAGACGTGAATCGTGCAAAATGTGGAGTCTGATACAAGATCTCACAGGCTTGGGCTATTGGGTGATCGGGTAGGGCCCATTTCAAATGATTGGGCCCACAGTTTGGATACTGTAGGAAATTTATAAAAGGGCTCTTCCCTAAATTTTGGACCTCAATTCAATCTAAAAAAAAAAAAAGTAATCCAACTTGTTCATAAATTATCTCGGCCCGTCAAAAGATTTTTAACCTAAATATCAAACTGTTCGTATATCATATTAAGTAATCACACCATATTTTTTTTCTTCATATATATATGTTTGTGAAAGATCTTGAGCTTAAGAATCTTCATTATATTCTAAGATATTGCAACCATTTAATTAGAGTGGACATGGTAAGTTAATTGTTTCGTTCCTCTCCATGTAGAGGTTTTCTCTTCTGTCCCAGTGCAGGTTTCTTTGGTTCATTATTTTTTACTGTCTCAATGGCAGACGAGTTAGAATCTTTGTGTCAGCATTTGTCATTATCTGAGAAAGAGAGCTATGAGATTCATGTGGATTCTACTGTTCTAGAATCAAATATTACACACGGTGAACATTGTCTGGTGATGTCTTTGCTTACGAATCAATATTACAACCATGAGGCCCTTAAGAGTACGATGAAGAAAGTTTGGCAACCTGTTCACAAAGTGAGTTTTAAGAAGTTGGGCTCAAACTACTTCTGGTGGAGTTTGCAGATGATCGTGACAAGCAACATGTTCTATGTGAGGGACCATGGTCATTTGATCGAAACTTGGTTCTCCTGAAACGCTTGGAGGGGGATAGACAGGTGATGAAAATACAGCTTTCTGAAGAGTCATTCTGGATCAGACTATATAAGATGCTGTTAAATGCTATGAATGAGGAGGTGGAACGTCTTATTGGTAATAAGATAGGCACTATGGAGGAGGTTGATGGGGAACAAGGGGAGGTTGCATGGGGAGAATTCATGAGAATCAGAGTCAAGGTAGACATATCTCAGCCTCTTATGCGAGGAGTCAGAGTTAATCTGGGACAATATGGTATATGCTAGGTTCGTTTTGCTCACGAACATTTGCCAAATTTCTGCTACTGGTGTGTTAAACTTGGTCATCAACTTAAAGACTGTGAAGTTGTTGGCCATCAAGAGGCATGGGTTTCTTCTCAATTACCATTCGGAGCATGGTTGCATGCTAGCACTTTTCTGTGAAGAGGGAAGGAAAGTTTTGGGCCACAAACTTCTGTTCATTGGAATTCCCCACCCGAAGGTTCATCAGAGATTGATAGACAGCCTACTGGTGTCAAGTCGAGAAATAAGGAAACGGCGGAGAAGAGGGATGAAAATTAGGAGACATTAGAGAAGGAAGTTTTGTTCTCTACTTCGGTTACGCATGAATCAAGGGAAAAGGCACTAATGGGCGATAAGGTTGCATGCAATAATATGGGCAAGTTGACTCCTCCTGTTATAACTAAAAAGACAACTGCACAGATTTCCTCTAGTCTATATAGGGAGGAACCGGTATCTTTTCCCTCAAAGGAAGGTATTAATATGGTGCCCGAGCCAATAATGATTAATGAAGATGGGCTTCAGCCCATAGGATTGGAGGCTATTGTTGAAACACAGTCAAAACCCAAGAAATGCAGGCCTAGCCGAAAGTGGGTCAGAGCGTGCCCTATAGCTCATGAAGTTACTAGCGCTTCTTTGGTGCAAGAAGTGAAAGGTAAGAGGAAGGCTCTTGAACTGACTTCTACTATTCAAAACGAGGGAGGAGAGGAATAGTGGACAATGAGGTTGCTAGTGCTCTTAATTTAAGCCCAACGGTGGAGGCTGCTTAGCAGCCCGTCAAGAACAATGAAAACTATAAGTTGGAACTCTTGTGGGCTTGGGAACCCACGAGTTAGAGCTCTTCGTGACTTGGTTAGGAGAGAAGATCCTACAGTTCTTTTCTTAATGGAAACAAAAATGAGTAGTAGACAAATGGAAAGAATTCGTGTAAGAGTGGGGTTTGGTTGCTGTTTTACAGTGGCCAGTGATGGGAGGAGTGGTGGGTTGGCATTATTATGGAAGAATGAGGTAAACTTATCCATTAAGAGTTTCTCTTTCCTTCATATTGATGCAAAAATTATTGAGGTTTGTATGGAAATTTACTGGTTTGTATGGACATCCAGAAACTGAGAAAAGAGAGGAAACTTGGAGTTTACTTCAAACACTGAAGGAGGAGGGAAATATACCATGGTTGGTATGTGGGGACTTTAATGAAGTGATATATAGACAAGAAAAGATGGGGGGAAGGCCACGTCTAGAAAGGTTGATGCAAGCTTTTAAAAGTGTACTAGATGAGTGCAATTTGATTGATTTGGGGTATGGGGGTCCTAATTATACCTGGTGCAATAGAAGATATGAGCATGGGGTGGTTAGTGAAAGACTGGACCGGTATGTTGCTAATCCCAGCTGGAGAGCATGTTTTTCCCTTTCTAGAGTTGTGCATGGTGTTGCTGCATACTCTGACCATTTGCCTATCATACTTTTGCCAAGTACTACTTCTAATGGATATAGGCAAAAACTCTTTAGATTTGAGGCAATGTGGGTGGAGGATAAAGAGTGTGGTGATGTTGTTTCAAGATGTTGGCAAGGGGCTACTGAAAATAGGCCTATGGGGTCTATTATTGACAGATTGAGCATCTATAGTAAGGGTTTGGAGGCATGGAATAAACTGAAGTTTGGGCACGTTAAATAACAAATAAAAAGGGCTCGAGAGTCTCTTCAAAGATTACAGCTAGCTGAACCAAGTAGTATATCAAGAGAGGAAATAATGCAGGCTCGGAATCATCTTCAGGCTTGGTTAGAAAGGGAAGAGATTCTTTGGAACCAAAGGGCCAAAGCTTTGTGGCTCAAAGGTGGTGATAGTAATTCAAAGTTTTTTCATTACAGAGCATGACAAAGGAAAAGTAAGAACTGGATCACAAGCCTGAAAAATGAGGATGGGATTTGGCAGCATGATGAGGAAAGGGATCAACTTATTCTTAATTATTTTCAATCCTTGTTTCAATTTGAGCAACAAAATAGCAACCTGAATGTGGAGCTAGATTTCTTGGAAGGTTTGAGTGGAAGAGTCACAGATGAAATGAATGTGGAGCTGATAAAGGAATTTTCAAGAGATGAAGTCAAAGCAGCTTTGGACTAGATGCACCCTACCAAGTCACCAGGACCCGATGGAATGCCACCCCTATTTTTTCCACAATACTAGCATATTGTGGGCAATGAAGTGACTTCTGCTGTCCCACAGGCCCTCAGAACTGGTATTCTTCCTTCATCTCTTAATTATTCTTTTACAACCTTGATCCCAAAGAAGTGCAAGCCTGAGATGATCTTTGAATTTAGGCCTATTAGCCTCTGTAATGTGGTGTACAAGTTAATTTCTAAGGTTCTTGCAAATAGGCTTAAAAAGGTGCTTGATGTGGTTAGATCTACCTCAAAATGTGCTTTTGTCCTTGGTCGAATTATTTCTGATAATATACTTGTAGCCTATGAAGTGATGCGTTATTTGAGACAAAAGAGAAAGGAAAAGAGGGTTATATGTCCATTAAGTTGGATATGAGGAAGGCTTATGATAGAGTGGAATGACCTTTTATTGAAAATGTCATGATAAGAATTGGTTTTAATACTCGATGGATAGCTCTTGTGACGATGTGTGTAAAAACTGTTTCTTTCTCAGTTTTGATTAATGGTGAGCCTAAAGGTCCTATAATTCCTTCAAGAGGGCTTCGACAAGGGGATCTGTTATCTCCTTATTTGTTCCTACTTTGCACTAAATGTGATGCCCCCAACTCCCATATACGGACACGTGGAAATCGAGGCGTCGGAACGGTGACAACACGGGTCACACATCCCATCGCCAAGTGCCAAGTGTGTGTACAGGCCACATGTGTACAAATAAACCACGCAGTGGATAATAAAGTCTTACAACTAAGTACCAGAATTTTGTTTAACTACAAACTAGCTTAAACACAACGTAATAAAATATTACAAGTTCAACACTGTTTCATATACCAACTACATACCATAAAAACAAATAAGGATAATTTTCAACGTAAAACTACTTCAAATCAAATACTTTGGCGGAGCTGCCTCCTCGGGCTCAGCCTCCTCCTCAACCTCTGCATCAAAAGTCTACGGTACCAAAAATGGTGCCGCAGGTAAGTAATAATCTAAACAAACCTCAAGATCAAAATACATTTATGCAACAACCAAATGCATGATCATGATGCCATATGCATGTCCCAAAATAATCCACATTTTCCATGCACACCAAAGACTCATTTTTGGCCCAAAACATTTCCTTTAAACATATTCTCGCCATTATCCCAGATAATGGCCCAAAAATCCAATATCATCATTTTTCAAGAAAATGACCCATTAACCAAACCATCAGAGCACTGTAGGTGGGAATCGCAGGCGGGACTCTACCACCATCCCTACTCACCACCATCCCTACGCGTGCACCGTAGGCAGGAATCACAGGCGGGACTCTACCACCATCCCTACGCTGCGTGCACCATAGGCGAGAATCACAGGCGGGACTCTACCACCATCCCTGCTTACCACCATCCCTATACATGCCTCTGACTCAAACTAATCAATCCAATCGTTCACATAGACCAAAAAAAATTTCTCGCTTGAAAACCTAGTTTTCAAGTTCCAACACATATACATGCATGCAATTACACGAAAGCCCAGTTTTCCTTTTCAAACATGAACATGCATGCACTATGCAATGCAAATATCAAGACACAAAATATCCAATAAATCTCAACATCAACCAAAACATAATTAACTCCATCCTCAAATCCATCCGACACCCGACTCCTCGAACTCAGTCTGGAGTAACCAACCAGTCACAATTTATTGATAAAGTAAAAATATATTTTAATCTAAAAGAAAGTTTGAAAAATACTTACAGCGCTATATGATAATTTTTGATGGATCAACGAGCTGAAAATGGTGAAGAAAAAGCAACGTAACAGTGTAAAAACACTGTGGCCGTGGGTTGTAAAATATCCACTTTTGAATAGAGATGAACCAAGGCTTGGGATTGATAGGGAATGACTTAGAGGTGTTTATGAACCCAGTGGAAGTGAGGGTTGGCCGTGGGTGACTGCAAAAACGGCAGTGGAAGACCAAAATACCCAAAATGGAAAGTGAGCTTGTGGGGGTTGCTCCGGCGACGGATCGGAGCTGAAAATGGATGGTTTAGGATGGCAAGATGTCGGTGATGAAGTGGTGAAGAGATGGTAGCCGGAGGTGGAACAACGGCAGCGCTGAAGCACTTGAACGCCGTGGCTTGGAGTGGAGCGTGAGGCTTAACGGCAGTGCCGGAGGGGCTGAATTTTAGTGGGGAGGTGCACCGGCCGAAGGGGAAGAAGGTGGTGGGGGCGGTGTACGGCACGGCAGCAGGCGGCAGCAACCTGGGCGGGAAGAACAAAAATGACAGAAGAGGGAGAGAGAGAGAGTGTCGCACGAGCTGGGAGAGGGAACTGGGGAAAGATAAAGAAAAGAAAGAAAAAGAAGAAAAGAAAGAAAAAAGAAAAAGAGAAAAAGAAAAGATGGGGAAAAGAAATGAGGTCCAGTCCTCACCTCTGGAGTTCAGAAACTGATCCATCGAAAACAACTTTAAAAGCTATAAATCAAAGAAAATAATTTAAACACAACATAATGCTAAATTATAGTAAATAACTAGTAAAAACTAACAACTTAATTTTAAATCCAAAAACAAACTAAAATAACTTAAACAACAATTTAAGCTCAATAAAATAAATAATATTAAGAAAGCTCTACAAAATAAATTTCACAACTAAATAAATTCAATTAAACTCCGATAATTTAAAATAAAAGAACCAATATTTTAATTAAATTAAAATACTCTTTCAGTGAAAATACACGTAAAAATAGGGTATCACACTGAAGGATTAATATCATTGCTTAAGAAGGCTGAAGGGAATGGTGAGATCGCACCTGTAAGGATTTGCAGAGGAGCTCCTAGGCTATCCCATTTGCTATTTGCTGATGATAGCATTTTGTTTTGTAAGGCAAATGTGTATGAAAACCAAAGGATTCAAAATTTATTGCACTGTTATGAGCTTTCTTCAGGCCAAAAGATTAATAGAGGTAAGACTAGCATTGTTTTTAGTACAAATGTGATCCCTAAAACAAGGAATAATATTTTGGAGTTTTGGGGAGTGCAGCACAGCTAGCAGTTTGAGAAATATTTGGGGCTTCCACCATTGGTTGGGAGGGAAAAGTATAGGGCCTTTTCTGATATAAAACATAAAGTTTGGAAAAAGTTACAAGGACGGAAGGAGAATATGCTTTTGGCTAGGGGGAAAGAAATATTAATAAAGGCCGTGGCATTGTCTATTCCAACCTATGCTATGAGCTATTTTAAATTTCCTTCCTCTTTGTGTTCTGAGCTAGAGCAATTGATGGCAAAATTCTGGTGGGGTCAAAGGAAGGAAGAGCACAAAATAAACTGGATGAGCTGGTCTAAGATGTGTGATACTAAACAGAATGGGGGTATGGGCTTTAAAGACTTGAGAGTGTTTAATGATGCTCTTCTGGAAAAAAATGGTTGGAGGATTACGCAGAATACTGAATCCTTACTACATAAGGTCATCAAAGCACGATATTTTCCCAAAACACATTTTTTAGATGCTGCATTTGGTTATAATCCCTCTTTTGTATGGAGAGGTATTTGGGGAACCAAGCATAAACTACAAGAGGAATGTCAGTGTAGAATTGGCTCGGGAAAAAATGTGAGGATTTGGAAAGATTCATGGGTTCTTGGTTTTAAAAATATTGCAAGACAGCAGAATAGGTCCTCTCTAAGTGGGAATGTAGAAGTGATTGGGGATGAAAGTGCTACTGTTGAATCCTTATTTGTTGCTGATCAGAGAGTGTGGGATGTGGGTAAAATTACTACTCTATTTACACTAGATGTAGCTCTTCAAATTACAAAGATTGTGCTCAGTCAAGATAGAGAGGATCTAATGTGTAATAAGGAAGCAAATGGTATTTATACTGTCAAAAGTGCCTATAGGATGTTTAAATCTTTAAGTCCTAGCAGACAGAATGGGGAATCATCAAATGCTGTTTTGTTGAGAAAAATGTGGAAAGCTATATGGAATATGAAACTTCCTTCAAAGGTGAGAATTTTTGCTTGGAAATCTGCCAAAGGGATCCTACCAACAAAGTTCAATCTCAAGAAGAAGAAGGTGTTAGGTGAGGAAGGATGTGAATTTTGTAATGCTGAAAGGGAAGATATACTACATGCACTTTGTTCCTGCCCTTCCATTAAAGAGGTCTGGTCTCTTTATTTCCCATCAATGGTCTTTATAAGAGAACATGAAATCTTTCTTGATGTGGTTCTGAGGCTGAAACAGAATAGGGGGCCTAAAATGCTTAAATTGTTTTTCCTAATATGTTGGAGCTGCTAGTATAGAAGAAACATGAAGATGTTCGAGGAAAAGGTAGTGAGTATAGAGGCTATTATGGGAAATGCTTTGGCAATGCAGAAGTCATATAAGGAACTCAAGAGCAAACCTGTTTTTGTTATAAGACATCACTGCAGATGGGAATCCCACCTCCAGGAGTTTTTACACTAAATGTCGATGGAGCCTTTTCTTCAAACGGTATTGTGGCTGGTATAGGAGCTATTGTCAGAGACTCTAAGGGAGAGGTGATTATGTCTGCTGCAAAGAAGAACTTTCTGTTATGACTGCTATGGAAGTTGAGGCATTAGCTATTTTCCGAGGCTTGCAGTTCTGTCTTCATCTTGGGATTAATAATCTTGTGATTGAAAGTGATTCATTGTTGGTTGTCAAAGAATTTAATAAGCAAGGATCATCAAAGGCTACATTTGGCAATGTTGTTAGAGAGGCTAAGGATTTGATGGCACGGTTTTGTACTTGTGAAGTGCAGCATGTTAATAGAAGCTGCAATGAAGCAGCACATTCACTTGCCAAATTTGGTTTAAGTGTGCAGAATGTTAGCTTATGGTGGGGAGCATACCCTGATGTAATTTCTAATATTCTTAGGAGTGATTCAAGTACTTTGTAAGTTTTATTGATTAATGAAGCATGTTTTCCTAAAAAAAAAAAAAAAAAAAAAAAGAATGGACATGGTAAGTTTTATTTGGAATAAGATGACTCCTGTTGCTGGCCGACCCTATCATGTTATCTCCATTGACAAAAAGTTGGTAGGCCTCGTCAGTCTCCAATTGATCATCCAAAGTATTGTGTATTCAAAGTGCACCACCATATATGCAAGGTAAATGAGAAGGAATATGAGCCTGATCTGCATGCCATAAGTTCTTACCACCATGGAAAAGATCATCACGACCTTGATTTTATGGAATATCAAAACTTGAGATTTTTTTAACAAATGATTAAAAGGAGGAATGAGGACAATGCATAAAGATACATCAAACCCACGAGAAAAAAAGAAGAAAAAGCTCGTAGATTCTACGCATAGATTCTATGCAGATCATTTCTCTAAGTTCTCCTCGGATGAGTTTGTAGAAATGATGCTACTTGATGGATGCTTCGTCATTGAGTTATTCTGCAACATACGTGACTCAATCTTCTGCATGGTTGAACTTGATTCAATCTTCCAATTCGTAAACAATATCCAATCACTAAAACGAGCTGGATCTACAATAGCATAATGCGTGATTGCTATTTTTTGAAAATCAACTACCATTCTTCATTCTATCAAATTGTTCAATATAAGTGAAGGTCGTAACCTAAAATATAATGATGCTCATGATCTTGACATCACAATGTCTACAAATGAAAGTGGGAGTGGCCAGTCACTACTTTGCAATCGATCGAGAAAATTCAGCAAAGACATCATTGATCCTGACTAGCAAAACGAAATTAACACCCTTATTAAAAGCTTGGTCTTCAAGGATGTGAATGAGAGGGTCTTGGCACGACTTCTTGATTAGGCCCTGTATTTGTTTTCTCTCTCACCCATTATCATGTTATGTTTCCGCCAACATTAAGCATCTACTTGATAATGAAAATAATAATAATAGTAGTAATAAAAGGAAAAATAAATAACAAGATAATGCTTTTAGCAACAACATTTTTTGCTTCCAACACATAAAAACAGGAAACCAAAAGAGGAAAGGTGCTTAAAGCTTAAGAAAGTTTGGCAAATCATTGCCGAGATGTTGTCTAAGGCCATATGAGGATTTGTTCAGTTTACAGATATTGTGCTCCCCTTAGGAGTTATTTCATGTACATTGAGGAGGTATTTCCACATAGACTTCTTCATCTAAGTCTTTATGAAGAAAAGCATTATTAACATATAATTAAATAAAAATTTTAGTTCAGAAATTCACATTTATGAAAACTTTTCTAGATTCCACAATTTCCTTCAAGATTTTGTTTTCCTTCAAGAGATGGCGGATTCCTCTATCCATCCAAATCTTCATGATGAGTCCTCCAACTCATACTTCCTTCATCATAGATAAAACTTAGGAACTGTGATGCTATTTACACAATTGCTTTTTTTTTTTTTTTAGAAGAGCCGGTAGCCACCCACATAGCAGCCTCATCCCAAGTTTATTAATAAACCCTTCACTTATGGCAGAGGAAAACCGTGGTTACATCCTGAGGCCTAGGGGATACAAAAAAACTAGAACCCAGGCCTTAAAAACCAACAAAACTCAAACACAATACATGGCCCTAGGAAAGCAAATAAAAGAACCGCAAAACAAGCCCTGCAAAAGACATCCTGCATGAACAAAGATAAAGAAAGGAAAAAAAACATAGTGCAAAGAGAGATGTACCTGGGAATAAAGACAGCGCTCATAACTTCTAGCAACCTCTTCGCAGTTTCCGTAGATAAGGGAAACCTCCTTTGTCCATCAGGATATTACCTCTAATATGAGCAGGCAGCTCAAATAAAGACATCCAGGATCCAGTTTGACCATTGGCACCCAATTTGGCAAAACCATCCGCAACTGAATTGCATTCTCTATAGCAGTGAACAAGAGAGACTTGAAGCCCAGCTAAACGATCTTGAATTTCATCCCAATAATCTTCCATGTACCACAATCCACAACGCTTGTTCCTCAACCAGTTAAGAACTAACATGGAGTCAAGCTCAATCTCCACAGATAAGACACCCATTAAACCAATGTGTCGAAGCCCATAAAGTAATCCCATCAACTCTGCATGGTTATTAGAATTATGCCCAGTCTCAATAGCAAAACCACAAAGCAAGTTCCCTTTATCATCCCGAATAATGCCGCCCGCACCCGAAGGACCTGGATTACCAAGTGAACAACCATCCACATTCAATTTAACCCAACCCTGTTTGGGAGGCATCCACTTAATCAGAATAACAATCTCTTTCCTCAGAACATTAATAGGCATGTTGAAGCAATGAAGAATTCCTTCATCTTGCTTAGTGAGAAAATTAACATCCTTAAGCTTTAAAGCAATCCAGGAGACCCAATATTTGATAAAACACCAAACCTGTTGGACTGATTCCATCAATCCTTCCATCCTGGCCTTACAATGCTGACCCCATAAACGCTAAGTAATGATTGCCGGAAGAAGACCCAACAATTGACCTGATCGAGTAGAATTTTTTGCCCGCCTATACCAACATTCCACTCTCTGTCTCCAAGTCCAACCTTTTCTCCAAGGAACTCCAATCACCACCGAACAAATACGCCAAATTTTTTCAGCAAAGTCACCTTTGGCAAGACTGTGATTAAGATCTTCATACTCAAAATTGGGACAACAATCGCAACGGGAGGCAATAGGAATACCTATTCTACGAATTCTATCATCCACCAGAAGACAATCATGAATGGCCTTCCACATAGTAATCGATATTTTTTTTGGAAGGGGAGTGTGCCAGACCCATTTTGCCTAAGGGAAATCAGGGCCCCTCATTTGAATACAATTCCACGCACTTTTAGTAGAGAAATGCCCATCAGCATTAGGGAGCCAAATCAGAACATCCTTCCCATTATTAACTCGACCCAGTTGCAAAATCAGATCCTCGGCTTTTTGTTGACCCACCAATCGAGTAAAAAGCTCCATATCCCAGCTCAACCCAGATTTACAATCTTTCAATTTAAGATTCGGCTGATCAGAAATTTGAATATAATTACAAAGAGGGGCATCATCCACCCACTTATCACGCCAAAAAAGAAGTTTACCCTCCCGAACTTTCCATTTAGAATTGGCTTGCACTAAAGGAATATTATGCAAAATCATCTTCCAAAAAAGAGAACCTTTCGTAGAATCCACTATAGATATATGTTTATCACCAACATATTTAGCATGAAAAAAATTGGACCAAAGAGAATTACCTCGCAAAAGATTCCAAGCTAATTTCATGTGTAGAGAAGTTTGCACATCATGGATACTGTGAATGCCCAACCCTCCTTCCGATACAGGCTTACAACTGTCCACCCAAGAACGCCATTTTTTCTTAGGCTTGCCATCTTTAACACCCCAAAAAAGGTGCTAATGATTCTTTGTATTTTCTCAATCACGGCTTTAGGAGTCCTTAAAATAGAAAGACTGTGGACGGGAATGCTTTGAAGAACATGTTTAATAAGAATCAATCGCGCCCTACTAGATAACAATCTTGTTTGCCAACCTTCCAATTTGGCCTGAACTGTAGCAATCAAATCATCAAAGTGAGCAATCTTCATTCTTCCAGAAGTAATAGGAACACCCAAATATTTAAAAGGAAATCTTCCTTCTGTAAAACCAGTGAACCGAAGAAGAGCCCGCCGTCTACTAGCGGAGACCTGCGAAGAGAAAAAAATAGAAGATTTGTTCTTACTTACCGCTTGCCCCGACCACTGTTCATACTTCCTCAACACCTCAGTAATAGTTTTCAATGAAGCCTTTCCCCCATTACAAAAAAGCACCATATCATCTGCATAAAGAAGGTGAGAAATAATAGGAGTACCCCTGGGGTGATAAAAAGGAATGATCTTACCCGTATGTATATGATTTTTTATCATCCTCAAAAAAATTTCCTCCACAAGAATGAATAAATAAGGAGAAATGGGGTCGCCTTGTCGCAACCCACGACCACCTTTGGAAAAACCTTTGGGAACCCCATTCATAACTACCGAGAACCAAGGATTGGTGATACAGTAACGAATCAACTAGCAAAAAAAATCAGAGAACCCGAAAGCTTTAAGAACATGCATAAGAAAATACCAGTCCACCGTATCATAAGCCTTCGCCATGTCAATCTTCAAAGCAACATTCCCCCCATGAGTTGGTTTATTAATAGAATGAATCATCTCTTGTGTCAAACTGATATTTTCAAAGATACTGCGACCCAGAAGGAAGGCTCCTTGCTCAGGAGAAATAATTTTAGCAAGCAAGGGTGATAGGCGATTAACCATAATTTTGGTGCATATTTTATAGAACACATTGCACAGGCTAATCGGCCTAAACTTATCAAAACTCTTCGGATTGTCTACCTTAGGTATTAAAACCATGAAAGTAGCATTAAAAAATCGAGGAAGAGCCGTACCACGAAAAAGTTCTGCCACCGCATCAACAACATCGACACCCATGATATGCCAACAAGATCGATAGCAACCCGACCCAAATCCATCTGGGCCCGGGCTACTATCTTCCGGAATGGAACAAAGAGCATCATAAATTTCTTGGGTAGAAGGAACTCGAGATATGAGATCATTATCACTCTGAGACATAATAGGTTGGACTAGATCCCCCAGATTAGGCTCTTGACATTGCTGCAAGAATTGAGAAAAATAGGATATTGCCCCTTCATGAATTTGCTCTGGTGAGGAGAGAATAGTACCATCCTCTAGTTTCATCTCTGTTACCTCTTTGTGATTACGAAGACTAACAGCACGGAAAAATATAAAATTTGCTTCTCCCTTCTGAATCCATCCTTGTTTAGCTAGATTTGCTAAACGCTGTTCTTCTCTTTCCAACCACATAGAAAGTTCCAGCTGGGTGGCAACAAGATCATCCTCCACATCATTTGAATAATCAGATTGCAATCTAACTTCCAATTCCTTTATCCGATCCTCAAGGTCCACAATGTGAGATTCAGCTCTATCAAAAATTTGATTGTTCCAAACTCTCAAAACAATTTTTAGTCTTTTGAGTTTAGTAACAAGCATATATAAACTAGGGGTGGCAATATGTCACACGACCCGTTAACCCAACACGAACACGACACGATAATAGCGGGTTAGGGTTTAGCCTTAACGGGTTCGGGTCAAAACGGGTTGACCCGTTAAGACACGATTGCTTAACGGGTTGATAACGGGTCAACCCGTTTTGACCCGTTATGACACGTTAAGAAACTTAAAGTTACAATTATACACTTATACCTAAAAATAAAATTGTTAGAATTTCAATTTCGATATTTTTATTATTTGGATTGTAGTTTTTGACTTATAATTAGTCTTATAATTTTTATAGATATCATGATTTTAACATTTATATAAAATTATGCTAAATTTAATCAGGTTAAAAAGGTTAATTTTGGGCCTATTCAACTCATTTACATAAATAATTTAAAATGAGTTGTATTGTGTAGTATTAATCTATTTTGTAATATTTTCTTAATTTCTTTGTTTACTTATTAAAAAAAACATATTTCATAATATTCATTAATGGGTCAAAACGGGTTGGCACGATCGACCCGTTATGTTAATGGGTCGTGTTAGGGTTTGACATTTTGACACGATAAGCTTAACAGGTCGGGTTAGGATTGACCTATATGACCCATTAACACGATTTGACACGACCAGTTGACACGATTTGACACCCTTAATATAAACGTGACCCCTAACTACTTTACCATTCCATGAGTTCGAGACACAATAAAAAAAATGAGCATGAGAAACCCACAGTTGCTGAAATTTAAAAGAAGGATATCCATACCGTACAAGCTGATTTTTCAGAGAGACCGCCATAGGTGAATGATCTGAAGAGGTGCGAGCCAAGTATTCCATATTAGCATCGGGAAAAACTGCGAGGGTAGCTGTATTAAGAAAACACCGATCAAGACGCGCCCAGTGCCTGGAATTTCGTGAATGACCATTACACCAAGATAGAGAGTTTCCACGGAAAGGCATCTCAAGGATCCCACAAGAATCCACCCAACCATTAAACTCCTCCATAGCCAACACCAACCGTGGCCTGCCCTCTCTTCTCTCCGAGTCGTTTCTAATAATATTAAAATCTCCCAACACCATCCAAGGGGAATTATGAGTATTAGCATCCATCAACGAACTCCATAGATGCCTGCGCTCCAAGTAGGAGCATTTCGCATAAACAAAAGTAATACGAAGATCATTAAGACTCTTGATAATAACAGTAAAAAATTGGTCTCCCATGGATTCAACAATAAGATTTAAATTCTGAGACCAAAACAACCATAACTTACCGCCGTCATCAACATTAGAACCACAACAATCAAAACCCAATCTATTACGCCACATCTCTAAACGAGAATTATTCACCATAGGCTCAGCAATAGCAAGAAGTTTTTTAAGCTTCTTCCTCGACGTACCAACCCCCCGAGCATTCCAATATAAATATGAGAAATTCATAAATTAAGGCGAGAGGGCTTGCTTACAACCCTGGATGAACCCCTTAATTTAATACCTTTCCTCTTCTGTTCTTTTGTCAATTCAATATCGGAGTCTGATGCCGCAAGTTTATATTTAGCTATATGTTCCAAGACCTCTTCCGAATCTGTATCTGAATATACTTGACCATCTGGGCAATCATTTTGGCGTTCTATATCTGCGTTAACAGGATCCTTTCCGTCCTGGGCCATGACTCCATTTATGGGCTGAATGTCTTGGTTCCGTGTAAAATATTCCTCAACAAGAGTTACACCCATATAAGCAGCATCCATGTGCGAAATGCATTCGGTTACCAAGTCTTCTTTTTCAACTGTCTACCGAAAGCCTTCAATAACAGAATCTTTCTGTAGCCCCTCCATGGAATCGGTCATCTTATTATCAGCTGTAGTAACATCATTCAGAAATTCAGAATTTAACTTGTTTGCCTCTAAAGCGTTGAAGATACCTGCATCTGAATTTCCAACCTCTCCATCTTCAACCTCCTTTAATATATGATCCCCCCTTTCCAAATTTTCCATATTAAGATCCTTATTTTTAATCACTGTCTCTTGCACCGCTTGTTCACCCATCTTGCTAGATTCACCCTTTTGCACTATTTCGGTATTAGACTTCTCATTCTTTTCCTTGATCACCCAAGTCAGAGTCGGCTGTTCTTTCTCAATTATTTCCTTCAACTTAACATTCTGTTTTTTCCCTTCCCATTTGCAAGTCTTAGCATTATGACCTTGTACATGGCATCTTAGACAATAAGCAGGTAGAGTCTCAAAATCTCTGGTTTGATAAAAACTTTGAGAATTTTTGGGCGTACCTATCCACAGACCCTTAATCAGTTCTTTCGTGACATCCATCTCTACGCATAGTCTGGCTCCGTCGGTGCGAGTGGCACATCGAGTGGGATTATCCCTCTTGAGAAATCTGCCGATTGGAGCCGTGATGCTACGAAGGAATGACTCGTGGTAGAAGTTTGGAGGAAGGCCCGGCAAAGTAATCCACACCGGCACACGAAGTGGTTCTTGTTCTTCATGAAAATTTGTGGACCAATGAAAAACTCTATAAGGAACGCCATTAATATCACAGCTTTCCCATGCAAACGTCTTCACAAAATCATCCTCCAACGATAGACGCACAAACACATTCCGTGGTTTACACATCGATGAAACGATTGGCTGGTTCGACAATCCCCATCGGGCTCGGATGAATGATCTGATAGAGTCCAGAGATGGTCTTTGCCTTAGAAACTTTAATACCAGGGAGAACTGGAATGGAACAACCAATCGATCTACTTCATCCTTTGAGAAGATCACACAAACTTCTCCATCTAGGGTTTTATGGGATCTGAAGGGGAGGACGACCTCAGGAATGGGCTGAGGAGATTCCAACACCATATCTGCAAATGATTTGTGGCATATAACAGTGTCTGAGTTGGCTTGGAGGCCATCGGCGGCAGCCTTGCATGAAGAAACCCTATGAGCTTACATTGAGAGAACAAAGGGTAAAAGGGTAAAAAGGTGTATTTATTTACACAATTGCTTACGGTAGGCAATCTTCACACATAGAAGAGGTCCATCTCGATGGCTATTAGTGCTAAAAAATAAAACAGACTTCATGAATGGAAGCTTGCACAGACCTAATGAAGATGATCCTTGTTTCTCTACTTGGATACAATGCAATGACATGGTAACTTCTTGGCATGTTAATATAGAAGGAATTATTAATATATTCATGTCTATGACTAGATATGCTAGAAGCAAAACAGAGGCATCCAAAAATTCTTAAATAAGAGTATGAAGATATATCAGAAAATAAAACTTCGTATTGTGACTTATTAGAAAGAAGACATATAGGAATTATGTTGATTAAATATGTGGTTGGCAAAATGCACACACCCCAAAAATTGAGAGGCAAAGAGATCTCGTAGAGATCAAGCACGGTGGGGCAATCTAATCATGGAAGAAGAGAGAGAGACTGAGTGAGAATTATAGAAAGAGAGAGAGGAAGGAACGATGAAAGATAAAGAGAGAGACAGAGGAGACTTACCGGCAGGGTGAGGGGGCGAAGGCACGACAGCAGGCGAAAGCTGTTAGGAGGGAAAGTGGATCTGGAGAAGAGAGAGAGAGAGTTAATTTCATTTCAAGAGAGAGAGAGAGAGAGTATCAAATGGGTGTAAAGTAATATTGCAGATAGAGGATTGGGTTTTCCTGTCGATTTCCATGATTCTGACTTAATGTGGCGATTAACATGTCGCCGCAAAGGAAATAACTTGCTATTTCAGTCCCTTTCACGGTATTATTATTTGTGACAAGAAAAAGTTGCCGCAAAAGGTATGTTGTCGCTGCAACAGATATGTTTAATGGCGAATTTCTTAGTCACCACTACAAAAATGCAGCTATAGTAACTTATGGTATGTTGTGTCCAAAAATTACTTGCCCCTTCCATTTTTGGCAGCAAAAGTTGCTTTTTCTTGTAGTGAGACTTGAGATCTTAGAGGTCAAGCTACATTTAATAAATATTGATGTTTCATTTCTACCACCCTTTGAGTCATACAATTAAGGCATGTGAAACTCCATACCCTTATCAAATCGAATGTGCTTAATTCTTCTATTGAATTGATTCTCAGTTAAGGCAAAGAAAGATCACAGGAGATGCCCCATTTAACTTTTGTGATGCATGAGATATATCCAAGTTCAATTAGAAAAATTATCCATGATGGTAAGAAAAAATTTAGAGCCATCAAGAGAAGATATGGAGAAATTCCCCATATATCAATGTATTGTTTCAAAAGAAAAACGAGATACACTTTAACTCGAAGGAAAATAAAGCCTATACATACTGTTTAGTTAAAGGACAATTGTACAAGGAGAATTGCTTGACAACTTTATGTCAAGTACAATTTTATTCAAAACAAGTAATCTAGCAAAGGAAATGTGGCCTAACCTATAGTGCTACAAATCAAAAGAAGGAGAATTTACATAAGCAACATTTGATTTCAAAAAAGGAGAAAGTACATAAATCTTCGAGCTAGCTTTAGGCTCCTATAGTATATATAGTATAGAATAGCCTTTTGCTCGCCCATCCCAATCATCTTTCAAGATTGTAGGTCCTGAATGAGACATATAATTGATAAAAATATGAGACAACAAGATGAATCTATAGAGAGTCTACTAGCCAAGATAAGATCAAAATAGAAAGTAGGAACATAAGATACATTTTAGAGAACTAAAGAATTTGAGGGCACAGTATGTAACAGCCCGCTAGAAATTCAATGGTGGAATTTCTATAGACATTAGAAACCTCGTAAAAACCCCATAAGTTTTCACGAATCGGCTAATCGCAAAGGTTTTAGTAGCCTGTCAACATAGTCAGTGTTATCACTCGCTATGAGGCCAGAAATGCGATTTTAATTGTTTGAGATAGTTGGAAGTGTCAGATTACATTATAATTTACGCCACTAGACTCAATAGAATATTTAGGATTTTTTAGTACTAAGTTTATTATGCGCTTTTTTGAAGTGAATAGTAACCTCGATAAGCGTACTAAGTGCAGTGTTTTCAAAATCACAGTGTGGAATGTCCAAATTAGGTTAGAGAAGTTTTATTTGGACACTTGGCAAGATCTTAACCACACATAATGAATAGTATTAGATACTTGGCACAAAGCAAAACCATTAGATGGATTTGTGAAGGAAATCAAGATGTAAGATCATGCCACCTAAGCAAAACCATTTTCATCTAATCAACCAAATTGAGCCAGATCAAAGAGGGTTTCAACCCTAGTGAAACCCTAAATGGTTGGAATCCATTTGAAATCCAAAAAACTTGGTTGAAACCGAAACCCTAAACGGTTTCCCCAAACCCTAAAGTTGGCCTTCAAACCCTTTTGATCCAATTTCTAGCATTTTGTTTAATCACTTGATTAAATCACTTCCACATGCTATTAATTTCTCAAATTCTTATTATGACATCTTTATCCAACATTTTAAACCTTGGAAATTTGATTGGGCCAAGAAAAATTGGATTTGGGCTTGATAGCATCTCAAACCCTAACCAAACCTCCTTTAAACCCCAAATTGAAGCCCACTTGGTTGAGGCCCACTAAGGCCCACGAATTTGGCCACCTTGGCAAGGATTCTTGGAGAAGTTTTCTTCCCCACTTGGCAGATCATTCATTGCCTCAAGTTGCACTCAATAGTATGGAGGAACCCACCCCATCAAGCACCATGCCCCATAGCTTTTGTCCTTTGCCCCCCACTATCATTCACTTTATGTCACATGTATACCTCCACTCAATGATCATTAAGGTCAAAATATTTCCCCTACAGAAGTCTTGAGTCGTGCAAGACACACTTACTTCACTTTAATCATTTCTTCACCCCGTTCTTAGAGAGAAACCCAAAAGAGCTCTCTCGGGGCAGATTTCTGGGTCTTTTTACATGGAGCTTTTCAACCCTTTGTAGATATTTTCACACGATGACTCCTTCATAAAACTTGTTCCTCTTTGCATCTAGTTTCAGTAGATGTACTTTTCGTATCATTCCATGGTCATTTGGTCGGCCAAAATTATTTTTAATCATGGAAAGGTCATTCTAGGCGTGAATCTGGAGAGTATGTTATGTTTTGGAGTTTTTGACCAAGCTAATGGACATATCTTGGTCCAAAAATTTTATGGAGTGTTCTTATCATGTGTTTAAGAGTTTTCACTAAGGTTTTTTTGCATGACTAAAGCTTTTGATGATAGATGTTCTTAGATCTAGAAACTTGAAAACTGGAAGTGGCAAAACAGTTTTTATTTGGAGAAAGTTTGAATATTTCGAGGTTTGATCTTACTCTAAAGGCTTTGATATTTTTATATGATGATCCTAAGTCTCGTATTTTCATGTTTGGATGTTATTTTGGAGATATTTAGTATTATTTTCAAAGATATGATTTTTCTATGCAAGAGGATTTCGGTTAGGCCTAAGATTTGATGTTTTTGGATTAGAATCCATGTTTATTGATTTTTTAGCCATGTGATTTTAAGTTTGATGGTTGGATCCTATTTAAGACACATCATTAAACTATGTGATGCTTTATTTCAAAGATCTCACATTCTTAAGCCATTGATTAAGAGATTTATCAAAACTAGTTGAGGAAAAAGTTTCTGTTTTTGGACTAAGTGTAAAACCAAAAACTCCAAATGTTATTTTGTGATTTTGGTGACTTTAGTTTGATGATTTAAAGCATGGTTGATGTTAGGATGATGTTATGAATATGTTAGAAGTAAGATTTGATTTTTGGAATTCTTGGAGATGTTTTGATTTAAGGTCAAAACTTGTGATTCAAGTGCTTGGATCTTTTTACAAAAAAGTTTGGTGTGATTATTAGCTTTTTCTAAATGGATGTTTTAAGTATGGTTTTAAACTTAGGCTTGGAAGATGTTTGTTGCAAAATTTTGGTTTAAGCATGAGTTTTGAAGTTGGAAGGAATTGCAACAAAAATCAAGAGAAATGGCCTATGGATGTTTCGGCCATAGTGTGTTTTTCATAATTGTGTTTTGTTTTAAATTTTTCTGAGTTGATATTTGAGTTTAGGACAAAATTTACATGAGGTGAAATCCTTAAGTTAAAGATAAAATGGTCGTTTTCCCACATGTAGAGGGTAAAATGATAATTTTACTCTAAGTTAGCTTATTTTCATGTTTCTAATTGTTAGTAATTAAATTTCTACCTTTTAGAATGACCTTTTACAGTTCCTCGTGTTTCGCCTTTATTCTCATAGAACGCGACGATCGAGGTAAGTTAGCTTTTAACTTACTATTAGTTTACTGTGTATGTATGATGAGTAAGAGAACTACAATTTATGTATGTATGTTATCATATATGCCATGTCATGCCATGTCATTACATGTTTATCTGTTACGCATGATTTATTCTTTCATGAATATTTATCTGTTACACAATCTTTTCTATCATGCAATGTTGTATGTTATAAGTATGCCAAGTTAAGTATGCCATATGTTACATGTATGTCATATCATATGATATTCACTGTTGCAAGTATATCACGTCAAGTATGCCATCTGTTACATGTTCGGTCATGTTACGAAGTGTTTTCATCTCAAGTAAGTCATGTCTTTCAAGTTATGTTTAAGTCAGCTATGTCCAGCGTACTCCTGGTGTAATCATTCTGATTGCTAGGGTTTGTGTTTTTAAGATACTCTTGATGGAATCATTCTGATTGTCAGAGTAATATGAGGTACTCCTGGTGTAATCATTCTGATTGCTAGGGTACGTGTTTTTAAGATACTCTTGATGGAATCATTCTGATTGTCAGAGTAATATGCGGTACTCCTGGTGTAATCATTCTGATTGCTAGGATACGTGTTTTTAAGATACTCTTGATGGAATCATTCTGATTGTCAGAGTAATATGAGGTACTCCTGATGTAATCATTCTGATTGTTAGGGTACGTGTTTTTAAGATACTCGTGATGGAATCATTCTGATTGTTCACTATTTCTGATAAAACGACTAGTGAAATCATTTTGATTGTCAGAATCCAAGTCCAAGTTTATGTTAAGTAAAGAAGCAATATTCCAAGTTTATGTTAAGTCAAGTTTCAGATCAAGTGCATGATAAGTCAAGTTTCAGATCAAGTTCATGTTTTGTTATGTACACGTACATGTTATGTTCATGATCAAGTTATGTTCCAAGTTCATGTTCACATCATGTTAAGTTCACGTTTACAGTATGTCTCAAGTTCACGTTTATGTCATGATATGTTCAAGTTTATGTTATTTTCAAGTTCATATTTATGTTATGCATGTTTACGTTCATGCTACATTTCAAGTCCATGTTATGTTTTAAACTCAAGTTCATGTCATGTTAAGTCAAGTTCAGTTCACGTTTAAGTTCTGGTTATGTCATGTTATATGTCAAGTTATGCTATGCTTATGTACGACTTTACTTATGCATTTATGTTTTTACTGCCATGCATGCATCTTTAACCTGTGTGGGAGTTTTATGTTAACTTGCTGAGATTTGTAATCAAATCTCACTGTGGTAGCCCCAACTACCATTCCCCCCGAATGGTAGATCTTGTTACATGACCCGAAGGAGAATTGGAATCTGACCAACTGAACACGGTCGACTAGGCCACGGTGCGATGTTGATGATGGCATAGTAATTAACTTAAGTTACTACTTGTACTTTTGGAGTTGTATCTCAAGTACTCTTTTGATCACAACCATTTTGGACTAGTGTGGTGATCATGGCTATTTAGTATGCCTTTATGTATGAAATATGTTTCAAGTATTTGGGATATTTTTAGTTTGGTGCATAGTATTGCTAAAGAAAAAAATTATCCACTGCGAATATTGCATAATGCTAGATGCATGTTAGGAACATTGCATCTTATATGTCATGAACGGGGGCAGGTAACCTTGTGTTGCATGTCCCGACGCTTCAGGTATCCGTTCAATCCCAAGCGGAATTTGGGGGCGTCACACAGTACGTATATGAGTTACATGCGCAATGGGTCCATTAGGGAGTTTAATTAACTATATGGTTTGCAGATAAGAAAATAGAAGGAAAAAGCTGGAAAATGACCATATGGACAGTTGCCCCCACTATCAATGATCCACTCTTTGGATGATTAAGATAGAGAATTGTAGACATGATTAAACACAAAACAATTAGGAGTTTTACCTGATAGATTAGCATTGTTAGAAATATCATAACTGGTTGTTGGTAATAAACCAACCTGATTAACTGCTGATTGCAATAAACTAAATTGATTTGTTAGCAACTTAGAATCTAAGGCACATTGGAGTAAAGCAATAAATAGTTAGCATCGCTCTTGTATAGCCAAAAGTTGTGAAGGCTCAACATGACCAACCTCATATTCAAAACCATTGACTTGATTTCCAGCACCAGAAGGCAAGTTTTTGGTTCTTGTAGACTTCTGACCAGGTGGATAACTATGAATCTTGTAACACTTATCCACAATGTGACCATTGTAACCGTAATGGCTACAAACCACATTATATTTTCAATAAGGGTGATGCTATACCCATAGAGGGTTCTCACCGAGAATCCTCACCGAATAACCAAAATGTTTTTTTTTTTTGTTTTTTTTTCAAATATTTTTTTAAAACACTTTAAACATTTTTAAAAAAGACAAAAAAAAAACCACAAACTCATTAAAAAATACTTTTTTAACCTTTATGTAAAAAAAAAAAGGAGAAATCGGTACAAAAAATCAATGACATTACTCAATGAGAGTTTCCTTCCAAGAAACAAGCTAGTGTGGCCTACCACGAGTCTTGGATATAGGAACATTAGTGTTAGCTTTTCTGGTAAGTGCAGTAAAAGTACTAAAATTCTGTGAGTTACTTGTAGAAACACTAGCCTCTCTAATTTTCTTCTTGCAAAGTCAGAGAAAGAACTTTGCTAAAAGAAAGAAAGGGCATTAACAAAATTTGTCATCTAAATTGTGAATAGCTATCATTGAGATGCATTAAAAACTAAAGAATGTATTCTTCTTGTTGATATTCTACTGAAGATATTGTGGCTTTGCAAGTACATATTGGTCTAATGGTTTGAGAGTTGATAATTCATCCCACAAACCTTTTACTTGAGAATTGAGAATAGTATATACTAACTAAGCTATTCCCTTAAGTTAGAGCCAAAATATCTTTCCTTATTTAAAAAATTCTAGGTCGATTATTTTGAGCAAAATGAATATGTAATTCTTTCCATATATTAGCAGCATTTCCCATGAAAAAATCATTGAAGATATTTCTTCAGAAAGGGAATTTACAAGCCAAGAAGTTACCATGTCATTGCATTGTATTCGAGCCGAGAAACACGGATCATCTTCACCAAGTCTAGGCAAGCTTCTATTCACAAAGGTTATTTCAATTTTAGTGCTAATAGCCATCAACATGGACCTCTTCCATGTATGAAAATTGTCTCCCACAAGCAACTCATGTGTAACTAGCATTGTTCCTGAGTTTTCTCCATGATGAAGTATGGGCTGGAGGAATCATCACAAAAATCCAAATGGACAAAGAAATCCATCAATTCTTGAAAGATAACATAATCTTGAGGGAAATTTCAGATTCTTGAAAAAGATTTAAAAATCTATATTTCTGGACTAAAATTGGAAATAACTTTTATGATACCATGATAAATTCTCCACATACTAGCTAGCAATATGCAAAAATTGAGAAACCAAAAAAGTAAGGAAATTGGGAAGCGATACTCATAGAGAAGAGAAAGGGAAGTAAGAAAAACGTATTTGTGTATTTCAGTGTGCTGTATTTTTGTGTACAAGTACATGTATTTATAAGTATTAATATACTCTTATATGTGTATCTGTCACAATTATTTTTTATAACCTCTAACACTTGTAACAATCTTTTTTTTAATAGGTACACTTGTAACAATCTTGAACTCAATCGTTTGAATATTAAATTAATTGTTCGTAAACATAAAATCAAATTTGATGAAAAGCTCACGCTTGACTTGTGTTTGAATAGAAGGGAAACAAACAAGGATTGACTATCCACTATTAGTCTATATACCTCTAATATACCATTAGTCATACGTGAGTAGAACAATACACAAACAGCTGACATGCATTCCAGCTTTCAACCGTAGAGGCACTGTGTTGGTTAGTCTCTACTGTTACTTGTAAAAACTTAGATTCTTTTTTATTTTTTCCACTAAGTATATATATATATAGCCTTGCAAATGGAATATAATGAGAAGAATTCATATTATGTTGTGCTTTGTCTGTTTCTATAGTGCTTTGTCTAACATGTTATCAAGAGCCTACGACTAACTATCTCTGATCCATGGTTGAATCACCCTCCCCCTCTCCTCCCTTTCCCTCCTCCTCCATTACCTCTTCCTTCTCGCATATTGTCACCATGCACTAAGTTGTCCACTAAATATTACCTTCTCTGGAAGGTTCAGACTCTACATATCTACCTGGTCAGCACATCTTCTCCTTCGTTGATGGCGCATCACCCAGCCCTCCCGAATTTCTTTCTACTACTTCTCATGAAACCCCAAAACCAAACCCAGCTTTTCTCTCTTGGCGACGTACTGACCAACTTGTCCTCAGCATCCTCTTCTCATCTCTTTCTGAATCCATCTTAGGACATGTTCTCTCTTCTACTATAGCTCACCACTTATAGACTTCCCTTTCTTCCATGTTTTCCTCTCATTCTCAAGCCAAAGATTTTCAAATCCGATTCCAACTTACCAATTTATCCCTAGGAGATCAAACCATATCTGATTACTTTGGGAAGGTACATCAACTTGCTGCTTGCTTCTAATGGAGCACCTCTATCTGATAATGAGCTTGTCACTTATCTGCTCAATGGACTAGGTCTATCATATAAGTCCTTTGTGACTTATATCACTACCCGGGTTGAACCTATTTCATCCCATGAACTCTACCAGCTTCTCCTTATTCATTAAACTAGACTCTCTCATAATAATAGACCTGTTGTCTCATCCTTTGAGCCATCTGTGAATCTTACTTCAGTAAACAGAGACCAATGAGGGAGGAGCTTCTTTCAGGGTGGATGTCAAGGTCGTAACAGAGGTCGATATCCTTACAATGGCCGTGGTGGTCACTCTCCATTTTCTCAGAATTCATCATTGCAGTACAATACACAATGCCCCACTTGCCAAGTGTGCAATAAAGTTGGTCATCTTGCTCTTCAATGTCTACACAAATTTAATCACTCATATCAACTGGAAGCACCAAGGAACCTCTCTGCAAATTATACTGCACAAAGCTCTCCTCCAAATTCGGCTTGGTATCCCGATTCCGCAACTACCCATCACATTACAAATGATCTCTCTAACTTGAATTTATCTTCTAAGCAATATGTAGGTGGTGAGATAATTAGAGTGGGTGATGGCACTAGACTTCCCATTCAAACCTTCGATGACTCTTCTTCAGACTCCAACTCCTTTTCTTTTATTCCTCGAAACTTACTTCACGTCCCTTCTATCACCAAAAACCTTGTTTTTGTTCTTAAATTTTGCATAGACAACCATTGTTATTTTGAATTTCATGACACCCATTTTTTCTGTGAAGGACAAGGAGATGCAGAAAATCCTCCTCATCAGGCCCACCCTTGACGGTCTCTACATCTTTCCATCCACCGTGCCATCATCGTCTTCTTCTCCTTTAGCTCATGTTGGTGGGCGTACCTCTCTTGATCAATGGCATTGACGGCATGGGCATCCATCGTTAGCCTTAGTTTCTCATGTATTGCACATTAAGTGTTTGCCCCTTATCCCCACAGACTCTATTTTTCAATGTTACCACTGTCCCCTAGCAAAGTGTCACCAACTTCCATTTCGTGCATGTCAGGCCCATTATAATCAGCCTTTAGAATTGTTGTGTGCTGATGTTTGGGGCCTAGCCCAATATGTCTCTCACAATGGTTATAAATATTACATTTCCTTTGTTGATTAGTATACTTGCTTCACATGGCTCTTTCTGCTTAAATTAAAATCAGATGTGCTTCAAATTTTATCATCTTTTACCATTTATTGAATGATTGTTTAATACGAAGTTACTAACTCTTCAAATGGATGGTGGTGGCGAGTTTAAACCACTCACCTCTATGTGTAAACAACTCGGTATAACCCATCGTTTTTCAAGTCCACACACCCATCAATAAAATGGACTTGTGAAAAGGAAGCACCATCAAATTGTTGAAATCGGGCTTGCCCTCTTGGCCCATTCCTTACTTCCTTTCACTTATTGGGCTGAGGCCTTTTAAACGGCCGTTTATCTAATCAATTTACTGCCCTATCCTACCCTAAAAAATAAATCACCTTACTCAATGGTATACAAATGTGACCTGGTGTATACATACCTAAAAGTATTTGGTTGTGAGTGTTGGCCTAACTTACAACCCTATACTTCTCACAAGTTAAACTTCCAATCCACATTGTGTTTATTTTGGTTATAAATGTATGGACCTCAAAACAAAAAGAATGTATATTTCTCATGATATGCTTTTCAACGAAGCCTCATTCCCCTTCTCCAACACCATTTCTCTTAATCCAACTTATGCTCAAGCCGCATTACCAATTCTTCCCACTCCGCCTCTAGGCCTTCATTCAAGCCCATCCACTCAAGTCTCCAGTCCATCCATTCTAGGCTTACACGCCGCTCAATTCCATTAGAGTATTTGCGCCCAGTCCTACATACCGCTCGGCACTCTCTCGCCAAGTGCGAGGTTCAGCGAGGCTAGCCTAGCTTGATCTCTGCCAAAAATTTTGTACGAGCTAGCCTCCACTTGCAGTTCGACCTCCTCTGAAGACTCAAAGCAACTTCAGCCTTAACGTTCGACTTGGCCTCATTTGAAAACTCAGAGCAAATTCAACCTTACCCAACCTGTAATACCCGGGTCTAGCACTCAACCGCTTTCTAAAGATTTTGGGTTTATACGGGTGAAAGGCCCACTTGAGTATAATGAATATCTTTCGAATGGACTTTGGGCCCACATTTTTGTTTGGTAAATATCGACTTTATTTTTATTGGGCTTGCTAAGTAAGTTAAAATCTTTAAATATTTTTGGTTTGAGCGAAATATTTTTTTCATGGGTCAAAGAAATTAGCGGGATAATTTGGATTATTTTTAGAAGTTATATTGACATCCAAAATTCAAGAAAAAAGAGTCGAAACCTTCTATGTTTAATACCCAACCCGTGAGATCTTGTTTAATACTCCACATTTCCGCAATGCTCGTCTGTTTGTCGTGCATGCACGCTTCAATCACGTCCATTTTACACGGCTTGCCTTTGCTCGTCTCTCTTTTCCCTCATTCTCTAGGGTTTTGTTTTCAATCCTCTATTTATAATTTCTCTTGCATGTCAACAACCTCTCATGCCCAAAACACCCAAGTTGTCGTTTCAGTTTCCTCCTTCTTCTCTTGGTTCCTCACTGTCGCCGTCGCACCTTCTCCTTGACTCGACACCGTCTGAAACCAACCTCCAATCTCGTATCACTATTAGTGCCCAGCCACTAGTGCATCTTGGGAAGACTGCTGCTTAGAGCCCCTGTTTTGATGCACCAAATCAGAACATTTTGTTCCTTCTAGCATCTACCCTCCTTTTGCGAACACACGACAGTCACCTGCTAGTAGGAACGACCAACACATGCACCTCTATTTTGCTGCCCAAAAACAGAGCTTTTTGACTCAAAACCCCCTGAAGCCACTGCCCCGCCGGTTGCTACAGCTGCAAACGACGCCTCTGGCAATAGTGGACGTTGTAGGACAAGCCCCCACCTTCGAACGCTGCCTTGTTTGACCCCAGTCCGTAGCTCCCCGTCATACTCGATGTGTAGGTCCTCTCTCACTTCGTTCTCTCTCTCTCCCCCCTCTCTCTCTCAGTGTTCAGTTTTCTCGATCATCACTTTCTCTCTCTGTATCTCAACCGCACCACTCTTTTGCACCGCCAACATCCACGTCGACCTAGCTCCTTCACACTCTACTTGTTTCCAAACTGTGTCCCCTGTTTTAGTTGGGGTAGGTTGCCTCACGGTCTCCTGCTTAAGTTTTGTTTTTTGCTACTTTATGTTGTCTTTGGGTCTTTCAAGCTTGTGTTAATAAATCACAGTCGTGCCCTTTTCTCACAGTAAATCTAATGCTTGTGATGGGCCTTTTTATTAAAGGGGTATTTATCTTATGTTCGGCTTAACTCAGGATAGGTTTATTTTGATGTTAAGGTTGCTTTATATTTCAAAAGCTTGTTAAGGTGTATTGGGCAGATATTAAGTTGGTATTTTAGGGCACCAATATTTTGTTAACTAAATATTTTTTTTACATGGGTATTGAGGAATTTAATTAGAGAATTATGGTAATTTAAAGCTTTGGGAATTTAGGTTCTTGAGGAATTAAAATAGGTTATTTTAGCATCTTAGGCTTAAATATTGAAATATGTGTCCGATTGTAAATTTACAAGAATTACGTGACTATTTTATAGGTAACGGTTAATATTTGTTCAGCATTGTTGAGGAAAATTTTGAAAAGTTAAGAAATTCAAGTAAGTGGGGTTCCTATGCTAAACTTTGCATATATATAAAATGAACTGAGGTTGATTTATAAAAGTGTGCATTTTATATCTTGAAAATAATTATGAAAACAACCTCAGTTATTTATTCGACTTCATTCATGAACTCTGATGAAAAATAAAACATTTTTGTCATGACTGGTGTAGACATGAGCTTATTTTCTGGCATTTTCTTTCTAAAATGTGCAAAGAGAGTGAATATGAAATTTTGTGCATAAATTATATTTTTGTGATTTGATTCTGTTCTGTTCTAAAGATGTTCTAAACTTTGATATGTTATGACATGATTTCTGAAAACTTTTGGCATGACATTCTGAATCAGGATGTGGTTTGTGGATGGTGATCTCTTTGACCTACCGCGGGTGCTAATAGTGGTTTCTGTTTGGGTTGTACCAACTATTCTATTTCTGGTGCACCCACTTTGTAAACAAAGTGGTTTTCTGGTGGTCTTTCCTATGTGCACACTCGGGACTCCGAGAATAATAAGGGGAAGATTCACATTCTGTTTCTGCTCGGCTAGCTACCGGGGTTTGCACAACCCTACCACGGGGGTTAAACACGGCCTTTGATGTGTTATGATGTTCTAGTATGATAGCGGTCAGTTATGCTATGCCAAATGAATTTTGAATAAGAATATTTTTGAACATTCACTCTAACATTTTTGATAGCATGTTCTGATTCTACATTTTGACCATATAAATATTTTTCTATGCATTCTGAATTTTGTAAATGCTCATGTTTTCACACTAGTACATAGTCTCTGCTTACTGAGTTGTTAATAACTCACCCCTTATCTCCAAATATTTTTTAGATAATTTTGATGGTTCAGCTGGAGAACAAGCGTAGGATGTTTTAGCAAGGTGTGATGATCGTAGTGGAATAAGTACCCAAGGGTACAAGTGCTTCTTTCAGAGTCATAGTTAGTAAATCGATTTATTTTAAGATATTTTGACTTGATGACTTAAGGATACTATCGAGTCTTGGGGGATTTTTTTAATTTATTTTATTGAGAATTTTTTTGCTATCCCTATGAAGGAACATGGATAATTGGGTTGAGTGAATAATTTATTATTTTATGTAGTTTTCTGGATCTTATAGTTGTAATACTGAAGTTGATACTAAGTAAAAAGAGCTAACTCTCCGAACCTCCGGGAACTGGGCGTTACACAACCACCTCTAAAGAAGTCAATAGGCGAGAAAGGTTAGGGACCACCCGACCTCCCGGGCACCAGAATAGAGGGCAGGTAGCTTGACTGCCCGACCATCCTTCACATGCACATTACGCGGTCAAGCCTATCTCCCGCATAGCCGAGCTCTACGCTTGCACGTTCTACGGTCGAGCCTATCTCCCGCATAGATGAGCTATGCACTCACACGTTCCATGGTCGAGCCTTTCTCCTGTATACCCAAGCTCCACACACACACTTCTGCAGTTGAGCCTATCTCCTGCATAACTGAGCTTCGCGCTCACGCAAAACACATACCGCTATTGAGCCTATCTCCTGCATAGCCGAGCTTCGTGCTCGCACGTTACATGGTCGAGCCTATCTCCAGCATAGTCGAGCTTCGTGCTCGCACGTTACATCGGTCGACCGACCCTCGACAAACTCAAGGCAATCACCTCTACCTACCACCAGAAGATGAAGTTTCTGACTGCTCAAGGGACAGGGCAGATCTAGGGAGAACATGTCTTGGCACAAGAGAGCTACATGCAAAAGATGAAGCCAAGGGCTGGCAAGGTACTCACGGTGTGCCCCTTGACCCGTTGAGAATAGCAAACAGCGTGGGTATGCGCCTCATATGAAGCCATGGCTAACTTTTTTCAAGGACTCAACCTGCCACAACTGGAGGAGGGGAGGGAGCTACATAGGAGAAAAGCAAGGAAGCAGGAAGCAAATCGCCCCCCCATCCCTAGGGGTCCTCTGAATGTGTCAATTTTATTTTATCTTTTGTTGTACAAACTCTATTAATGAAAGACACAAGTTTTTTCTAGGAATCCAATGTGTAGGATCAATGTCTTCGCCAACGTTACTCATGGCCAATGTATATCTCCACTGACGGAACCTTCAAACGACAACTTACCTTCTACAGGGTACCAAAGAGATAGATGTAATGCCTAAGGCCACTTTATCTGTAACAGCCCGCTAAAATTATCAGTTTTGGATTATTTCCCGACAGCAATCACATCTCTCTTGTCTTTACCCTCATCTGGAATCACGCGTATAGTTTATCTTTTCCGTAAATCACGTATTTTGTTCTTCACCGACAGCTGTAAAATCATGAGTCTTCCAAGACCACGCCTAGCCTTTCTCAAGCCCAAACTACCACTTTATGTGGTGGACAGCCACCGTACGCCGCCACGTACGTTCCTCCGACGCATGTTCGTGA
>QGSO01003935.1:0-22314 GCA_011037825.1 Carya cathayensis | reverse complement strand
CTTGTAATATTTTATTATGTACCTTTGAACCGCTTTGTATTTTATTTAAGAAAAAAATTCTGGTACTTAATTTTATGACTTTGCTATCCGCTGCGTATTTCCTTGTGCACACGTGCCGCTTGCACACACTCAGCACTCGTCGATAGGATGGTGACCCGGGTTGTCACCATCCGGACGTCTCGAATTCCCGTGTGGGTACGTGGGGATTTGGGGGCGTCACAAGTACCCTAGAGAACGGGAAATTTCCAGCACATCCTCAGCCTAATCCTCAAGTATATAGGTAACAACAATAGCAAGTACATAATGTCTCAGGGGATGTTATTGAGACAACAAAGTCCGTTCTTACTTTGAGAAGTGGGAAGGAAGTTCCTCAACTTGAGATGACCATGTACAGATAGGTAGTTAGTTCTAAACCTGAAAATGTAACAGAGACTGATGAAGCTGAAAAAGAATCAGAGGAAGTGAGGCTAGAGTCAAAGAAGCCTGTGAGTGTAGATGCTGAGACTAGTAGGAAATACCAACCTATGGTTCCCTATCCTTAGAGATTGGCAGCTGACCAAAAGAACAAATATCACACTGAGATTCAGGAGATTTTTAAGCAAGTAAAGATTAATATTCCACTCTTGGATGCCATACAACAAGTGCCTTCATATGCAAAATTTTTGAAGGACTTGTGCACAGTGAAGAGGAAGTTGAAGGTAAAGAAGAAAGTTTTCCTAACAGAGTAAGTCAGTACATTGATAGTGAGCGAGACTCCTCAGAAGTTCAGAGATCCAGGCTCTCCCAACATTTCCATTATGATCGGCGAGTCGCGCATTGGGAGAGCTTTACTTTTTTTAGGGACTAGTGTGAACTTGCTACCATTCTCAGTGTATGAGCAGTTGGGATTGGGTGAGCTGAAAAAGACCTCCATCATGCTACAGTTGGCTGACAAATCAGTTAAGGAGCCGAGTGGTATTCTAGAGAATGTACTGGTCCAGGTGGACAAATTTTACTACCTAGTAGATTTTGTAGTTCTTGATATGCAGCAACCAGCCTCCACTATTTACCAAGCTCCTGCCATCCTTAGAAGACCATTTTTAGCTACATCAAATACTTTAATTAATTGCAGAAGTGGAGTTCTGAAGCTTACTTTTGGGAACATGGCACTTGAGTTGAACATTTTCAATGCTTGCAAGATGCTAGCATATTTTGATGACATAAGTGATTTGAATGCTGTGGAGAGTTTGACACCAACAAAATTTATTTACTCAACTTTTCCTTTCTCTGATAATGATTCTATTTTTCAGACACTTGAATTTTTACTTGATGAAAAAGTTGACCATGTTGATGAAGATGTCTTTGAATTTTTGGACTGTTTTGGAAATTCTTCTTTACCACTTGAAGTACAATTTGCAGGCACAAGATGGAAACCCCAGTTTGAAACTCTACCATCACTAGACCTACTTAAATCTTCAGAGGAAGAAGTTCTCCAGTTGGAACTGAAACCCCTTCCTCAAGATTTAAAGTATGTGTTTATTGATCCTGAAGAAGGCACTTTTCTTGTGGTGATTTCCTCAAAGTTAAATTAGAAGGATGAAACCCAGTTGATTGAAGTCTTAAAAAAGCATCGAGGTGCAATTGGTTGGACAATAGCTGACATCAAAGGTATTGATGCTGCTGTTTGTACCCATAGAATCCATCTTAAAGATGATGCTAGACCGATTCGTGATGCTCAACGTAGGCTCAATCCTACCATAAAGGAAGTTATTAAAGAGGAGGTGCTTAAACTGCTCGTAGTAGGTATCATTTACCCAATCTCAGACAGTAAGTGGGTAAGTCCAACTCAAGTGGTACAAAAAAAATCTGGTTTAACTGTTGTAAAAAATGATAAAAATGAGTTGATTCCAATTAGAATGGTTACTAGTTGGAGAATGTAAATTGATTATAGAAAACTTAACTCAGCCAATAGGAAGGATCATTTTCCTTTACTATTCTTGGATCAAATTTTAGAAAGAGTGGCTGGTAATGCATTTTATTGCTTCTTGGATAGATATTCTGGTCATTATCAAATTGCTGTAGCGCCTAAGGACCAGGAGAAAACCACTTTCACCTGCCCTTTTGGCACCTTTTCTTTTACCAGAGTGCCTTTTGGTTTGTGTAATGCTTCAGCTACTTTTCAGAGAGGCATAATGAGTATTTTTTCTGACATGATTGATGATATTTGTGAAATATTCATAGATGACTTCTCTGTTTTTGTGAAATCTTTTGATAGTTGTTCGCATAATTTGGCACGTATTCTCCAGAGATGTGAGGAAAAAAATCTTTTAATCAATTGGGAGAAATGCCAATTTATGGTTACTCAAGGCATTGTTATGGGACATATTGTTTCTTCTGAAGGTATCAAGGTCAACAATGCAAAAATTGAATTAATATCTAAACTTTCTATCCCTAGGACGGTTAAGGATATTCGTTCTTTTATCGATCATGTTGGTTTTTATAGGCGGTTTATTCAAGGGTTCAGTTCTATTGCAAAACCTTTGTGCATTCTTTTACAAAATGATATTGAATTTGTTTGGATTGATGAGTGCCAAAAAACTTTTGATACCCTTAAAAAATCGCTTACCATTGCCCCTATTATGCAACCCCTGTAGTGGGACCTTTCCATTGAAATCATGACAGATGCAAGTGATCATACCTTAGGAGCTGTTTTGGGGCAACGTGTTAATTATCTGGTGACTAAGCGAATGTCTTCTGAACGGTCCACCCAAGATAAGCGTTGATTTCTCTCTGAGGTACGATACTTTTACTTTGATGATCCATATCTTTTTAAATATTGTTCGGACCAATTGATTCGAAGATACATTCCTGATGATGAGTTTTGTTTGGTGTTAAGATTTTGTCATATGGGTGCATGTGGTAGTCATTTTTCAAAAAAGAAAACAGTCGCTAAAATTTTGCAAAGCAGTTTTTACTAGCCTTCTATGTTTAAATATGCTTATAATTTTTGTAAGGCTTATGAGCCTTGTCAAAAATTGGGATTTATTAGCAAAAGAGACATGATGCCTCTTTCCCCTATTCTTACCTTAGAAATTTTTGATTGTTGGGGAATAGACTTCCCGGGACCTTTTCTAGTTTCCTTTGGAAACACATATTTTATTAGCTGTGGATTATGTTTCAAAATGGGTGGAGGTCGTCGCTTTACAAACAAATAACCATCGTGTTGTCCTAAAATTTTTGCAATCTCTATTTACTCATTTTGGCATGTCCAAAGTTATCATAAGTGATGGGGGTTCTAATTTTTGCAACAAATCATTTTCTACATTTATGAAGAAATATGGCATCACACACTGAGTTTCTACCCCTTAACACCCTCAAACAAATGGGTAAGCAGAATTGGCAAACAGAGATAAAAATCATTTTAGAGAAAACTATCAATCGTAATAGGAAAGATTGGTCAGTTAAGCTTCTTGATGCTTTGTAAGCTTATAGGACAGCTTTTAAAACAAATCTAGGGATGTCCCCTTATTGATTAGTTTATGGTAAAGCTTGGCATTTACCTGTTGATATTCAGCATCGAGCTCTTTGAGCTATAAAACGTTAACATGTCACTTGATGAAGTTTCAGGGTTGAGAAAATTACAGATCAATGAATTGGATGAAGCTCGTCGGAATGCTTATGACAACACTCAGCTGGCGAAGGAATGCATGAAAATTATACATGATCAGAAAATTCATCCAAAGCATTTTACACTTGGCCAGGAAGTTCTTCTTTACAACTCTCGCTTACATATTTTTCCTAGTAAATTGAAATCCCGATGGAATGGGCCGTACATTGTAAAGAAGGTTCATCCTCACGGTGCAGTAGACATTGTCAATCTGAAGAATGACAATTGCTTCACTATCAACGGACAACATCTAAAGTCATTTTTAAAAGTTTTTGATCCACATGAAGAGATGTTGCTTGTGCAAGATTCTAGTGAAGTGTTTTTGATTTTTTTCCCTCTTTACAATTTTCGTTACTTGCATTTTTTTAATTATTATTTGTTATTTTGCTTTGATTTTATATTTCATGTTGATTTTTTTTGTTTTGCTTGTGTATTTCTGTGCACTTTATGTTCTTTCGTTCGATTCATTGAGGACCATGTCTCTCACTAGTTAAGGGGTAGCGTGTGTGCAGAGTTTAAAAATAAAAAAAAAAAAAAGAAATAATATGAGGTGCATTGATACATATATCATTGACACATACACCATTTCCGGTATTTTGTGAAATTTGAGCATTTTGGTGGAGTAGTTGAGTAGAATCATTTTATGAAGATTTATTTTCAAGCTTAAGCATAGAGCATGATTTTTGATGCATCATATTTTGTTGATGTGTGGCTTGAAACACCAGGATGCTATACTTATTGAGATGAGACTTGATAAGATTTTTGTAGAACGAAGGACAAATTTTGAGGGACATTTTACACAAGCTTATGCTTGTAGTGTTCCTTATTTAGTATTCACTGATTTAACACAAGAGAAGTAAACTGCAGGACTACCGAGCCATGCTTTAAAAAACTTGGCTCACTAAAAAATGAGTAGCACAAAGGCTATCCCAAGTTCAGGAGGATGTCGTGTAATAATTAGGAATAAATTCCTAAATCGTCTCCTCAAAGAAAGTTACTTAAAATCAAACTCATTTAAACTGGTAAAAATATTTACAAAGAGAAAATAAAAATGATGGTATGTGCAATGGATGGAAGAGTGCAACAAGAATGAAAAAGGCACTAGTTATGGACTAGATTCATATTTTTAGATTTGTTAGTGTCGAAATGAAATGTAAAAAAAACTAACAAATTGAACTTAACAATCAAAGAATCAACTAAACTGAACAATCTTAATTGATCTAGAAATTAAACAATAAAGCTGAAATTATTTAAGTCCTAATTAAAATTTAATCAATCTAATATGCAATGGAACTAAGAGATTAATAAAACTAAGCTAAGAATTAAATCAGGTTAGAAAGTAATTGACAAAATAAGAACTGAAAATTGAAAAGCCCCAAAACCAAGATTCTAAAGTTCATCCTTGTATTCAAATCACAAATTCTTAAAATTAATCCATAGCAATTGTAATCACTATTAAGTGAAAGCTTAAAGAAGTGAGAATAATAAATAACACGAAATAAATAAACAGCAAATAAATTGCCCAAACTTCTAAGCCAAAAATCTCAAAATATTCCATAAACTTAAAACTGAAATTAAATAAAAAGTAGGGAATGAAAAGATCAAGCCAATTGAATGGAGATGGAGATTGAAAGCAGTGGAGAAGGCTGGACTGTAGTAGCAATTGGATCCCTCAAGGAGCTCTTCAATACGCTGCACTGTGAGTGAGTGCCCCAGAAGAATTTATGTGTTGCAGTGTGAATGAATGCTAGAGAGAAGCCTCATTTGCGGCGCTGAGTGAATGGAAGGGAGAAAAATAAATTGTAAGTGGTGCTTGTAATCCAAAAAATGTTCTACAGTCATACGGTACAACCATATGTTGTAAAATCACATATATGTACCCAAATGGCAGAAAAAATCATAGATCTATAAAATACGATGTCTACTCGACACGCCTGACTTCACTCGAGCGGCCAATGCCTCCGCTCGAGCGATGTGGACCAGACTCCACAGTACTCAACAGTGGTAAAATATATTAAATTATGCAAGTCATCAAACAATAGAATATAAAAAATATGTTATGCATGTAAAGAAACATTATCCAATTAAATCACAAGTTATAAAATTAAGCATAAATTCATACTATTAATCAATTTAAATCACAACTTAGATTTATTCATCTTAATCATTTTTTCATATAAAACCAATAATAATGTAATGAAAGAATTAAAATATATTGGTTCTAAATGTATTAAAATATGCAATAACTTAGCTCAATCACACCTCCCAACTAGCATTTTGCTAATCCTTGAGCAAAATAGCAAAAATTAATTGAGATGAATATTGCATAAAGATCAAAATTCAAACAGAAACAATCAAACACAATTTTGAATTCTCACAAAAGTGGCACGTTATTACTCAACCCCCAGGGGCTATACCCACCAAGACTATCTCAACAATCTTTCACATAGAATTGAGACAAATTTCTCAGAACTCAAATGTGTGTGTGGAGCTAAACTGGTTGTGTGTTCCTCATTACTAGCCATGATTTGTCATAGGATTTTTCAACCTTAAGATTAATCATTGCTGATTCTAACTATCTCAAGCCTAAGAGACTACCAGTTTTCACGCCAGCTCTGTTTTTAAAGGTTGAACACTCAACCCCCAAAGTCTTGGGTAGCTGTTTCTAGCCCTTTTACTTAGGAAAGTTTACAAAGTCGCCTTTAGATGAAAAATAAATACACATGCTCCAAGTTAATTATTATAAAGTTTATATATGAGAAATGCTAATTATCATTCTTGTTTTGAGCGTGTTTTGTACATGTCGTGAAAATTTCTCAGATAACTAGGAGGTGTATCAGTGGATTTGCACACATACAAATAAAGAAGAAAGCTCGGGGGTGATCAAAGGACCCTTTGAAGCTCAAGTCAGGTTCATTTTTAGGAAGTCTTTTTATTGCCTTAAGATTCTGTGAGTTTAATCATTCCTCAATTAGGCTTTTATATTAGGAAGTTTGGAATTTTGTTGCCTTCATCCAAAGGAATTGTCCCATCATGCCTCGTGCTTTGTGCATGTGAACCTTCTTGGGGCTATGATACCTTATGAGCAATAATTACTATAGCATTGGGCTCTAACTCATGTCTTGGTGCCCCCTTAGCCAAGTCTAACAAGTCTCTCTCTACTTTTGTAAGGAGAGCTGTAGTTATTCTTTGGCATGCTTTCTCAAGGCTATTGTTTTACGACCATCATTTTGGTTGCCTCTCAGCCTGCTGTGATAGTGCCTACCTTTGCTTCTTCTGTGTAGAATTCATGGTTACCTCTCTCGCACACTTCTCAACAGCTATTTTCTAGGGACTTGAGGAGTTGGCCCTTCAACAGCCTATCTTTGGAGTGCCCAACTTCCTTTTCCTAGGTGAACAGCGGTAATGGTTAAAGTTTTAATTCATGATGCCTCTTGTAATCTGAAAAAATTCCAGCACATAAAAAGAGATGATAGATTGGTGATGAAAGGGCTAAACCTTCGAATTGTACCGATTCAGATTAATAAATCAAAGCTCATTAAATGGGAGAGGTTGGGGAGGGGAATGGTGAAGTTAAATGTGGATGGGGGAGCTTGTAATAATCCAGGGGAGGCAGGGGGTGGAGGTGTTATCAGAGATTCGAATGGCAAGGTTCTAGTAGGTTTTGCAAATTCCTATGGTGTTGCAACTAATAATATTGCCAAATGTCGAGCATTACTTGATGGTCTTCAAATTTGTAAATGGTTGAGATTGTGGGATGTTCTAGTGGAATTGGACCCAGCGGTTGTCATGAATTGGCTTGCTTCTGGAATTTGTAGACTTTGGTTTCTTTGGGATTTTTGGGAGGAGATAAAAGCGCTTGTAAATGAGATTAATGCTCGGTTTCGACACATTTTTCGGGAGGCTAATATGGCAGCGGAGTTTTTGGCAAAGGAAGGTTTGCATGGGCTTAACACTGATTTTGGTTCCAAAATAGCTCATACCCGTTCGCGAGGCCTGATTCGTATGGATCGTTTGGGAATTCCTTTTATTAAAGAGAAAGGATGATTGAAATTTTTTAGAAATTTTTGTAACCAAGATATTTCTCCACCATACGTGAGAACTTTGATAATAAATTCCAGGATAGGGACTTCTCATGAACAGGGGGTCCTGACTCTTCTATTAAAAAAAAAACGGTGAACAGCAGTAAGAGCTTCTGCCACATGTTTCCTAGCGGCCACATGTTGGTAATGATCCAGGCAGCTAATAGGTTGGCGTATGTTCCACCTGGCCACCCTTGTCGGCATCTCATTAGTCTTGGGCCTAGCTAGACAGGCCTCTCTCTTGGTGGGCCAAGCCCCTTTACCTTTACTTTACTAGACCGATGGGCCTCTTTTAGACCTTGGGTTCACAAGCCCTTGGGCTAAGCCTTTTTCACCCTCTCAATTACCCCATTATTTCTCATCGAACCAATTCAATGGGAATTTAATTTTCCCTCTTCTTTTCTTTCTATTTCTCTCTTTTACGTTTTTACCCTTTTTAACCTATCGACTAGACTCATCAAACCTGTCCTAATGTGCCGTTTGGTTTCCCACATCGCATTGTGTTGCTCGTTTCATGGGATTTAAATTGTTCTGTATCCCTCATCTGACACATGGGAGTAGAAAGCCAACCGTCACTTTCCTTCTATATAAACATGGTTTTGTCCTCTCTTTCTCCTTTTACCACATTCTCGTCTATCTGCATGCAAACCTTCTCATTCTTTTTGCTCGACTCTTTTCTTTCTCTATCTCTTTTTTTAAACTCAATTTCAATGGCTTCAAAGAAGCCTATTCAACCTAAAATCCCCGGGGAGCTAGACCAGCCCGAAGTTCGCACCACGAGGCAATTCTACATTGATCATAATTGGCGCTCAGAAGTCATCCCCGAGTTCTTATCGTCACTAGCTTCCACCTATCATATCTCGGAAAAGGTGGTTTTGTAGGCTTCTGGACTGTGTGAAGGAGCCGTCGATGACAAGGGTTATACCTTGAATGTTGTCCTCTTCCCTAGCATGTTCTCATGCGGGTTAAGGTTACCTTTCCCTTGTCCTGTCAGATCGTCTCGGGCTGGCCCCCTCTAAACTCCACCCAAATATTTGGAGGATCTTGACATGCTGTTACGTTCTATGGAGGCATGCTTTGTTGAAATCAAACCCAAAGCACACTGGCCTCACTAACCACTAATTTCTTCTGACTCACAACCTCATAAAACATGAGAGGAACATTTACAGTTTTAGGGCGATGCATGCCCTCATCTCTCTGGAAGAATGATATCGTAAAGACAAAGATTGGGCCACCAGATTTTTCTTTGTGTCTGGTTGAGGGTGGAAATTTTCGACCGAATAGGTGAATCGCGGTGAGTTCCCCGCCAAGGCCATATGGGTGGTAGTTCATGATGATAAGGAGGTTCGTTTAACGGCCTCTTCCAAGGAGTTATGTCGTATCACCCTTGTCAAAGAATGAGTAAAGAATCACCCCAACGACCACCTCTGTGAGGCTCTTCTTGGTGAGGAAAACATAGGGGCATTCTTACCTCCCCTCGATCACACCATCTTCGATGACCACATCATGCCTATGTGTTCCCAAGCTACGCAACCTCAAAAATGTTCCTCGTGCCCTCCTCCTACAAGCAAGGGGAATAAACCCCTCCAGGAGGTTGCTAGGATTGATAGTAGCCCGGTGTCCCCTCCTTGGTTTCCTTTAAGGCAGTCCTTAGAGGTCATTGAGGTACGTTGGTGACTCACTCAAAAATGAGTAGCATTAATGCTATCCCAAGTGCAGGAGGATGTCGTGTAATAATAAGGAATAAATTCCTAGATCGTCTCCTCAGGGAAAATTTACTCAAAATTTAAACTCGTTGAAAAAAATGTCAAAAACTTCACAAAGAAAGAAAAATAATAAATGGTATGTGCAATGGATGGAGAGATTACTAGTCATGGACTAGATTCATATTTTTAGATTTGTTTGTCGGATTTGAGTGCAACGATGAAAAGTAAAGAATTAAAATGCATGAAACTAAATTAAAATTGCTGAAATTAATAGACTGAAATTTAAAAGAGCAAGAAAAATAAATGACATTAATTTAAATAATAGGAATTAAAGATGCAAAAAAAATAAATGACATTAACCTAATTAGAGGAATTACAAGTACGAGGAAAATAAATGATAATGATTTAAATGAACAAAAATTAAAGGTGCAAGAAAAAATAAATGATAGTAATTTAAATAGACAAAAATTAAATGTGCAAGGACAATATAAGACATTAAACTGAAATTAAATAAAATTAGGAATTGTAAGGAATAAACTTGATGTTTGGAAATGGAGACTGTGTTCTCCAATCCAAAAATCTGAACGTCCAGATAACATGATTTCTCAAATAAATTAAACGCTCTAAATAAAATGCATCCTAAAAGAAATTGAACTCTCAATTAAATTAAACTTTCAAATAAAATACACACTCAAATTGAAGTTGAGCTCTAAATAAAATAAACACTCAAAGAAATTATTTCATAGATGAACACAAAGAAACCGAAATTACATGCGACTAGAAAATTGGCTTCTAACACTAATGTCTGGAACCGAAAAGAAATAAAATGAAATAAAAATAAAAACTGCCGACCTTCTGTTCTGTGTCTAACCTCACACCGACTACCCTTATAGCTACTGAACGACAAAGAAAAAAAATGAAAACTGATGAACAAAAAAAAATAATCAAGATGCCCAACTACTATTCTACCATAAAGAAACATAAGAGAATGAAAGAAAATTAAAATTCCAGCCAAAGGAAACAACACAAGCTGCCGAATGAAAATGAAAACTAAGTTTAAAATTCTGTCTTTTTTTTCTCTCTTTGCAGTCCGTAAGTTCCCCTCCTTTTATAGAGTCTTCATGTGTTTCATCAGGTTCCTTTCGGTGCCGTGATTTATGCTGATGTCCAAGTTTAATTTTCTTTTTCTGCTGCTGTTTTTTTTTTCATCCGTGAATAACTTTGCTTCTCCCTTTTGCATGTGAATGTGTTGCTGCTGCATGTTTCTGCTTTGTCTGCATGTGAGTTGAATTAGGTGCCGTGTATGATCTGCATTTCTTTTTTTCTGCTACTGTTTTGCTCGAGTTTGAGTGGTTCTTGCATGTGCATGAGCTGTGTGCTACCCGATTGGTTCATGTGTGCTTAAGGTGCCATGTTTAACTTTTGTGCTTGACTTTTTCTGCATGCTTTGTGTGATGCTTTCGGTGCTGCTTCATTTTCTTCTGCTGTCCAAGTGAAGATGCCGTGTGGTGTTGATTTTCTGGCATGGCCTTTTGACTTTGAGAGGGCGTTGGAGCTGCAGCTTCTTCTAAACTCCTCAGCAGCCTTTGCCTCAGCTTGCAATCGAGCTTTTTCTTCTTTCTGCCGCCTTTCAAGTTCCTCTCTCTCAAGTCGTAATCTTTCAGGATCCCGCTTTTCACTCTTTTCGAGTGCCTTTTCACGAGCTTTAAGTATGGTGTCAGCAAAACGACTCCTAAGTAAAGCTGCACGGTAAAGCTTCTCGGGGGAGACTTTACTCTCGGATGGAGCACTCTGCCCCTCTTGATGGTCATCTGCCTCTGCAGACATTGGCTTGCACTGGGAGTTCTGTTCAACAAGCCCCACCCCATTAATTGAATCTAAAAGCTCACTATTTTCAATTTCTGAATCACCAAGATCATCTTTCTTTTGACCCGATGTTGCTCCAGAGCCCAAGCTTTCCTTAAAATCAACAATGGGAGCTGAGGCTTTAGCAGCAGCATCTGATTCCCTTCTAGATGAACTGCCTGACTCTGAATCATTGGATGAAGCGCCTGACTCACTACTAGAGCTACTTGAACTACTGCATTTACTGTTCCTATTGGCTATATCTTTCTCTATCTCAACTGGAGAGTGACTTGAAACAGGAGGATCATTACCGCCAACGACATCCACATCCTCATCTGCATGGTCATTGCCTTTACATGGTTGCAAAGATGAATTGCTAAACCCTGACTCGTTATGCAGCTCAATTTCACAAGGCTCAACTTTTTCCTGGTTTTTCTGTCTTTCTAGCATATAGTCATCTAAAAGCTTCCTTAGCGTGAACAGGGTATCATCACTAAGAGCCTCAATATCAATCTCAATCTCCTCCGCCTGTTAGACAAAATTAAGGAAGAAGCAAGCTGCTCTCTTCCTTTCATTTTTCCAAGACCCGAAAATCCTGGAGTGGTTGAAATTGCAACGTGAGTCTTTCCGCTGAGGTGCTTTCCGTAACTTGAAAACGCAAGGCCCGCGTGAATGGTGAATTTCCGTGAAGTGAGATAAAACCCAGACGAAGTCCCTCTTCGTTTAAAGCCTATGCATCTGTCCTTCCTTTCCGAAAAGTTAACCCAGCAGTTGTGGCTCCATGATTTTTATTCCGACAATTCTTTCAACATTTTCGGCTGCCCAAATCCACTGCTTTGAAAAACTCATATAGCATGCGCCGTGGCTCAGAATCGGATCTCCTTTTTACGTCCAACTAGCCCACCGAAAGCACCCCCAGACAACACGTGAAACTGCTTCTTGACTTTACGTAAAAGCTTCACCGTTTGATCTCGTGAATTTTATTTAAGCTGAAAAAAAATAAAAATACACTCGAAATAAATTAAAAAGAAAATAGATTATATAAAAAAAATATTATATATGTGAGGAAGTATTGTCTAATTAAATCATAGTTATAAAATTAAGCATAAACATGATATTAATCAATTAAAAATCATAACTCGAATTTATGCTTATTAACTATTTTTTCCATCTAAAACCAATAAATAATGTCACGAAGCAATTGAAATACATTGGTTTTAAATAGCTAAAATATGCAATATCTCAGCTCAATCAGTTGGCCACCACCAGTTGTGCCTACCCCACTACCAACTCCCTCTGTCCATCCCTCGAATCCACCACGGAGGTAGGAGGGTGAGACCCCTACCATTCCTGAAGCACCAGTTGCTCCTCCATCCACGGCAGCTTTGGTTGTTGAGCCCATCACAATTGATGGGGGGCCAATATGCCTTTTTCGAACAACCTCGTCATCGGTTAACCTTTATAAAGCCTCCTCTTGAGGTAGATGTGGAGATAATCCCTTCTTCTATGTCCATCGCATAATTCACCGTCGTAGGCCAAGTCTTCGAGAGAGGGCTTTTTCTCTCAAGTCCCCCAGCTCCCAACTGTGCAAAGAGAGTCCTGCTTCTACCACCGCCGTTGTTGAACTTATGGTGGCACCAGCCAAGGAGCCTGTCAAGAGAACTCCTGGAGGGAAAGAAGCGGAGCCAAAGTTTGTCACAGTTCTTGACCTTGCTGCCGAGAAGACGACTGCTCAAGTCTCTCCCTTGCCCATCACTAGGTCACCAACTGTTGAGATGGAGAACGCCGTGGAATCGAGGGCCGGGAAGAAAGTCCACGCACCCCCAATTAGAGAGGGGAGCATCAATGCCCAGGGGAGGAGCCTTCTTCCACCACTTAAGGCCCTCCTCATTCCCAGACTGCCATTGGCCCTACAGAGAGGGTCACGGGCGCAGTTGAAGACATGGAGGCAACTACACGGCCATCTCCCACATAATGCCAAGTGGACACAATCCCTCTCTCCATTCAATCTGAGGTTGGAGGAGCTCAAGCAAAATCTCTGGAACGGTTGACTAAGTCCTTGATGGACTTCTTTTCTGAGGTCTCTTGCATTTGTTGACTCTTTTTGCCCTCTTTTATATTATCCCATTCTAACCATCTTCATGTTTCTTTTTGTTAATGACAGGGAGCATCTCAATTGACCGTTTTCATAGTGGATGGCCAGGAAGCAGTCGAAGTGGAGAACTTGGCCCTTCGTTCCTTGGCACATCAAGTCATGCAATGTTCTCGGGGGGAGTGGGAGGAGAGAGAGTGCTTGGACATGGAGCTGGCAAAAGCCCAACTTGCTCACACAAAGAGCTAGGAATGGATCAAACAACTTCGTCACCGATGGAAGGCCTTAAAAACTGAGCTTGCCAAGGCGAAGGAGCATGACGATTTGGCTAGTAATGATGTCCTAATTGGGTTGGCGGCGAGAAGCTCAATCGTGGAGTTAGTTGATAAACTGATTGCGAAGGTGACAGCTCTTGAGGAATCGTTAAGACAATTGTAAGGGGAGAATGTTGAGTTGAGAGGCCATCAAGATTCTGAGGCTCAGCGGCTTGAGTTGTTGGACAAAGAATGCTAGCCCCTTTTAGAGGCTTTAAAGGGATGGGAAGATTCTTTGGCAGTTTCCCAGGCCATTGTCAACCGAGAGAAGAGAAGGGCCGACCAAACATCTGAGGAGTTGGAGAAAACTCAAAAAAGAGTAGCTGCCTAGAATGGTCATCGAAGATCTACGGAGTGACTTTTCTCAAGTCCAGGAGGTTGTTCCTTGCTTAGAGAGGTACCTGAGGTAAGTCGTATTCATCTATGACCAAACTTGGTCATATGGATACATCGAAGGCCTCAAGAGGATGCATGAACACGTTCTAGAGAATCTTCAGGTAGACTCAAGGGCCCTTGAGGCACACTTAAGAGACCTCGATATCCACAATCTCCCTCTAGACCCTGACTCACTCGAGCACGGCTACACCCTGGACAGAGACATGATTCCTAACGCCTTCCCTCTTAAATCTAATGCTCCTGATCCCGCTCCTAATGGGCCTGAGCCAGACCCTAATGCTTTTGAACCAGATCCTGATGCTCCTGCACCTTAGTTTTTGTTTCCATGTTGTAATACTATTTTCTTTCCTTGTAAAGGCCTCAAATAAAGTACTAATAAATTTGCATTTTTCCTTTGTGGCTTGGCATTGAATGTTAATCTCTCCCCTCATTGCCTTTATTTATTTATTTATTTTACTTTTCAATTGTTAACGTGATGGACCTAATGCGAGGGGTAAGCCAAGTCCATGGAAACACATCACTGGTCTCCCCGACCTTCTCATCGGCCTCGTAGACTGAGGCAAGGGTTGAGCCATGATTATACCCAAATGATAACATAGTAGTTGTAGCACAGCTTTGGGGTGTTGATTCTACAAGAAGACAAATTAAAAGAATAGCAGAAGGAACAAAGAAACTAAAGAAAAATATTAAATGATTAATGGAGAATAAAAATTAATTTTAAGTGTAAATTAAAGTAAAACAAAATTAAAGTAAAACAAAGTTACTAACGGAAGAATTATTCAAATTTGACGAATATTAGAGCGTCGAGAATCTCTTACACAAATCCGGTATTTTAATTATCCTTAATTCATTGGATAACTCAATTCTTGAAATTCTCAATCGGAAGATATAGATTTATAAACCAAAATTAAACCAAATGTAACCCTAATTTGAAAAATCAATCACCATTTTAAAAATAAGTAAATTATTATCCCTATTGAGAAAATCTAACAACGACAATATATTCAGGAAGTGATATTGCAGCAAAGAACTAAATCAATATAGATAAATAATTGATCCAAACATAATCAAAGAACCAATCCATTCAATAGAAAAAGTATGATTGAATCCATAAATAGAATAAATTTCATGATTATTTGGAGAAGAAAACATCAACAATGAATTGAGAATGATAAAATAAAAGAGTTTTAGTAATTGAAAATCAAATATATAAATTAAAAATACCATTTAATGTGCAAGTTTATCTCTATCCCTACTTGAGAATTTAGTTATTCATAAATATAATGAATAACAAAAATTTCAAGAAAAAACTAAAGTGAACGGCAGGCATGGGCCCATGTATTTAGGTGGTGTATTACTCTGAATGATAGCACTAACCTGCTCAGTAAGGAAAGCTTTCTTATGCACATTTAATTTTCTTTTCACAGTGCATAGATCCTTTAAAAATTTTGCATAGGCAGGAATTTGCTGAATAGCATCTAACAAAGGGATGTTAATCCTAACTTGCCTAAAAACCTCAAGAATTTCAGCGAGATGCTTATCTTTATGCAATGAGACTAATCGCTGCGGAAAAGGAGCAGGTATAGGACAATCAATTTTCTCATGCTCATCAGACACATGCTCTCCATCTTTTTTAGAAGGGTTAGAAACCTTACCAGAATTATATGGCTCATGTGCTGGAATGTCTACCACCTTACCGCTTCTTAAAGTAGTCACTGCTTTGACCGACCTTAAGTTAGGATCCTCATGTATTGCTTGCACTTGATAAGGCTGCCCTTGTGGATTTGGTTGTGACTGTGCAGGAAATTTACCCTTCTCTTGGGTACTTAAAAGAATTTAGGTGAAATATGTTTGGTTCTATCACCTTTGATATATCCTCCTCTAATTTGAGTAATACAAGCAACATTATTTTCGTATAAAATTATTGGACTATCATTAATCACTGGAAGACCACACTTTTCTTGATATGTTGAATCACTGATTTTAGCCAAATACATTCTCGACTTGCCTCATGGATTGCAATGATCTCTGAGTGATTTGAAGAGGTAGCAGATAGTGTTTGCTTGACAGATCTCCATGATATAGCAAAATTTCCATAAGTAAATACATATCCAGTTTGAGATCTACCTCTGTGTGGATCTGAAAAATAACCTACATCCGCATATCCAACTAATTGTGGACTTGATCCATGTTGATAAAATAATCCCATATCAACCGTACCTCGGAGGTATCATGTCCTGCCATTTCAATGTCTTTGAGTTGGTGCGGAAATATATCTTGCAAGTAAATTAACTGAAAATGCAATATCAGTTTGAGTGCAATTTGCAAGATATATCAGGGCTCCAATTGCACTGAGATAAGGTACTTCAGGATAAAAAATTTCTTCATCGTATTCACAAGGACGAAATGGGTACTTCTGCACATCAAATGATTGAACAACCATTGGAGTACTTAGGGGATGAGCTTTGTCCATGTAAAATTTCTTCAAAATCGTTTTAACATTAAATTCACTACTGTTCAGGAATTGTGCTCTTCTGGAGTTCTTGTAAATAATATAGTTAGTGGAGAAGTCATCAATATTAAGTCGCCAACCTCCATATTCAACAAAAACGGTGGCCACGGTTTTAGACCGGACAAGCACCATAGAATTTTACAGTTCTTCTGTAGCTGTCAGGCACCGCAAGGCTATGATGCTACATCTCTTGTCTCTTGTAGACAGATGCTTCACGAGGGACCCTGTGAAGCAATAGAGATTCTTTGTCCTTCCTTTCATAATTTTCTATATAAAAGAAATATTTAGCTCATCTTCATTCACATCTAATCTTCTTTACTTTTCTGTAATTAGTCTGTATTCTTACTCTGCAATCTCTCTCTGCATTCTTACTCTGTAATGGCCCAGTAATCTTCTCGTAACCAATATATGAGATATTCTACACCTTGTTCACCAGTTGTCTCTGCTTCTACTGTAGGTGCTATAGTGCAATACAATAATGATCTGACTAATAAGTCAAATGTTGAAGCTATCTACGAACTTGTGAGTCTCAGTACCCATTACTCATCAACTATTGTCACATTTTCTCAGCGACTACAGTCCAAACCTTATGATGTTGACAAATTCAATGAGAAAATTTCTATCATTTAGCGACTTCTTCTGGAGTCCAACATGAAGATAGAAGCAATAAAGTAAGAGAATAGGAAATTAAAATCCTTGCTTAAGTCTTCTTTTCGATTGCCTACTCCTTTAGACAGAGATGCCATGCAAATTTTAGAGGAGCAAGATCGTTTAAAAAATGAGGCAAAGAGCCTCAAATTTCTGTAATTTTGTTTCGAGATAATAAAATAATATCTCACAAATATTCATATTGTGTTTCTATCTTCTGGTAGATGTTCTGTGTGCTCCATTTTATTTCTCATTTAATAATGCACATTTGTTACAAAACCATAATATGAATCTGAAATACTAATTGCATTTAAGATATGGTATTTCAGAACTAATAATTTCATTTATCTCCCCCTTGAAGCCGAAAGGGTTTCTAATTTATATTTCAAATATGTGCATTTCTTCTGATCTCTTCAGGAGTTCCAACAAGATTTAGATCATCAACATAAACTGCAATAATAACAAATCTGAAATCTGATTTCTTAATAAAAACACATGGGTATATTGGATTATTTTCAAATCATTCTTTTAATAAATATTCGCTAAGGCATTTATACTACATGTGTTCGGATGGTTTTAACCCATATAAAGATATTTGAAGTTTAATATAATATATATTTCTGTATGTACTCAGATTAGAAGTTTCAAACATTTTATATCCTTCAGGGATTTTCATTTATATTTCTGGATGTTCTCAGATTAGAAGCTTCAGGCATTTTATATCCTTCAGGGATTTTCATATATATGTCATGATCCAATGATCTATATAAATATGCAGTAATCACATCCATTAACTGCATATCTAATCTTTTTGTAACTACCAAATTAATCAAAAATCTGAATGTGATTGCATCCATAACTGGAGAGTATGTTTCCTCATAATCAATCCCTGGTTTCTGCAGTTTTTATGAGCTCTTCTGGAGGCTAAATGACATTTAAATTATCTATATAAACTACAATAAAAGATAATATAAATACTGAAAATCTATGGAAAATAGCTTGTTCCACATGCGTTTAGATTGTATTAGATCATATAAGGATTTTTGAGACTTGATAGAATAAGTACTTCAGGACTATATGCTTCATGCATTTTATATCTAGTGATCCATATAAATATGCAATTTAATCATGCATACCCAAACTCTCGGTAACTATCAAGCTAATACAAATCTCAATATAATCTCATCAACTTCAAAAGCATATCAATATTATTTCTGCGGGAAATATACTCGTGATTTATATATCACATTTTCATTTCCTTTATACAAATACCCACTGATATTCAATAAGCATCATCTCATAGGTGTTTGGACTACAGGTCCATATGCATCATATTTTACTAGTGATATCAATTCTGCAGGAATTTATTTATTTCTATTTTGACCAATATTTTTACGTCGGTATTCTTCGACTGTTCTTGGCTCACTTTCTTCATTATTTCTGGTAATGTCAAGTGCCATCTTATATGAAAATATCTTGTCGACAACAGTTTTATTTCTATCAAGAATTTCTCATTTACTCATGAAATGTATCGAGATCTCGTTATTTTCAGGTACCTGTCCCTCTTTAAGAAAAGACATTTTATGAAAAATCTCTTCAGGAGTTTTTATTATGAGAAAATTTTGTATAGAAAATTTGGATGGATCTTATTGCTTATTTTGTGGGTACGGCCTCTTCAGGAGTACAAATTTATTTTCTTTGTGTTTTTCTCTTTCAGGATGTTTTATCATTTGTATCGATAGGTCTCACACGGTTTCTGACATGTCTTATGTTCATTAGACTACTAAATTTCTTAATTGTTCTATAGGGACTTCAATCCTCACTGGAATTTTAGCAGCTAGAATGTGAGACCTTTTATCTTATTGCATCCATAAATTAATTATCATATGAACTTCCCTTTTACCCATAATAATCAAGATAACGTTGAATTATTTCAATTTATTTGCTTCTAGCAAATTTTTCTTTCCGCTCATGGTGGGAAGACTTTGTAGTAAAAGAATCTTCTGGTTCTTTTATGGACGTCCATATGAAAATTATTCGACTTATCGTAATTGATTTTGGATGATTAAGATAATTATGAAAAACATACAAATATTTTGAATCATATCATTTTTTATTCATCATAATATTTGATTCAATAGTTATATAATATCATCTCAAAGAAAAAGTTGATAATTTTTCCAATACAAGCTTCTGGCCTGAAATCATAGAAATACAATAAAGTTATTCATCACTACGTCCAGTCTCTTGATTTCTTTGAAAACAATGCATCATTCTATTATGAGAATGATATAAATCCAATACCATTCACTTTAGGGAATGATATGGAACTCGTAGAACGTGACTAATGATTTCTTAACAAAATCTCATTATTTTGCATAGCCACTAGAAGACTAGATATGTATTTAGAATATGTTGTGAACTTTTACACTCGATATTGCTACTTCAGGAGCACATTCGAGGCGTTCATTTTAAACATATATTCTTTAGTGGTTTTGCTCTACACAATTTCAATTATGCAACTTCAAGTGCATTAATCATAATGAGATTTTGGTACACATCACACATTTAAACTATCTCAAAGAATCAATAGATCCTTTATTATGAGATACTCAATAAAATTATTAGTTTAAAACAATCCTTCAGGGATGCTCAATTTATATTCCAAGATGAATCTTATCATCGATTTAGAGCAATTTTTTAGGGATGCTCAATTTCTATTCCGAGATGAATTTTATCATCAATAATTATATAACAATAAATAAATAGAACTTGTATATAAACTATTGCCCAGATGACTAACACAAGATGGGGGGTGAATTGAGTTATATTTAAAAAAAATAACAATTATAAATCAAATATCTAATATAAAATATAAACAAAATATGAAACAACAATAAATAAAAAGAGTAAGGGTAAGAGAGAAGCAAACTTAGTATGTTAACGAGGTTCGGCCCCACTGCCTACGTCCTCGCCTAAAGCAAGAAAACAAAGAGTTGAAAAAATTTGCAGATTGGTATGCTCATGCTCTGCAACCACGAATAGAGGAGCTGGAACAAGAAAATGGTTCAGATACAAGGTCAACATCGGCAGATAACAGCAGAGGTTCACCGTTTACTAGAAAAATAGGGACAACCTACTGTTAATTTCGCTGGCTTAGTAAGAAAATTTTTGACAATGTGTGTCCAGCATATCTTGTATTTCTTTTGACTAAATAAGATTTGAAGAGACAATAGTTTGTCTTCTTCTTTATGCTATCTCTATCAAATCAGTCTTAAACTTAATCCAATTTGCATCAAATCTTATTCTCATCTCTATAACTCATCTGCATTCTTTCAACATTCTCACTTTAAGTTTTCAATTCTTTTCTCAATGGCTCATTTTTCTAACATTCCTCTAGATCCATCCATGAGGTATTCAGTATCTCAACCTCCTGTCCTTTCTGCAGCTGTCATTGGTGCCATGTTGCAGCAAGAAAATAATAGTTTAGCTAATAAGTCAGACTCCGATGCTATCTACGACTTGGTGAGTCTCGGGACTCCCTACTCATCCTCTATTGTTGCTTTTTCCTAGCGGGTACAAGCCAAAAACCATGAGGTTGAAAGGCTTAAAGAACAAATTATTGTACTTCAACGAATTATTCAAGAGTCTCACACAAGGGAAGGAATCATTCGGCAGAAGAATAAACAGTTGAAATCTTTATTGAATTCTTCATTCCGCTTGCCAGTTCCCATGGATAAGGATGACATGATATTGTATGAAGAGAATGAGCGTCTCAAACATGAGGCTAAGAACCTCAAGTTTATGTAAAAGTATTTAAAAAAATCTTTCTATTTTTATGAACTCTGATCTATCTTTTAAGAGATATTCATAATATGCATCATACATATTTCTCTTCTAATCATACATAATCTATCTTCTGGTAAAGGTTTTGTGAATATATCTGCTAACTGATCATGTGTGTTTGTGAACTCTAGTACTATATCGCCTTTCTGCACATGATCTCGAAGAAAATGATATTTTATTTCAATATGCTTAGTTCTAGAATGTTGTATTGGGTTCTTTGAAAGATTTATAGCACTTGTATTATCACATTTGATTGGAATGTGATTATACATGAGTTTAAAATCTTCAAATTGTTGCTTCATGTAAAGAACTTGAGCACAACAACTACCCGCAGCAACATATTCTGCTTCAGCAGTAGATAGTGAAACAAATTTTTGTTTTTTTACTAAACCAGGAAACTAGTGCATGACCTAAGAAATGGCATGCTCCACTAGTACTTTTTCGATCTATTTTACAACCAGCATAATCTGCATCTGTGTAACTGATTAGATCGAAAGATGTGTGTTTAGGGTAGCATAACCCTAGGTTAATTGTACCACTAAGATATCTAGGAATGCACTTAACTACAATTAAATGAGATTCTTTTGGAGATGATTGAAAGCGTGCACATAAGCACACACTAAACATAATATCAGGTCTACTGGCTGTCAAATATAATAAGCTACCAATCATACCTCGATATATCTTCGAGTCAACAGGCTTACCAGATTCATCTTTATCAAGTTTAGTGTATGGGCTCATTGGTGTTCCAGTTTCCTTAGCACCTTCCATCCCAAACTTCTTCAGTAATTCCTTAATATATTTTGATTGATTGATGAATGTCCCACTTTTTTCTTGCTTAATTTGCAATCCGAGAAAGAATGTAAGCTCTCCCATCATGCTCATTTCAAATTCTTTCTGCATAGTCTTAACAAAAACTTGACACATATTTTCATTAGTAGCACCGAATATTATATCATCAACATAAATCTGAATTAAAAGAATATCATTATTTTTGTATTTAATGAAAAGAGTTGTATCAATTTTTCCTCTTGAAAAACCTTTTTCAATCAAGAAACCACTGAGTCTCTCATACCAAGCTCTAGGAGCTTGTTTGAGTCCATATAGTGCTTTTGTGAGTTTGAAAACATGATTTGGAGAAATATGATTTTCAAAACCTGGAGGTTGCTCAACATATACTTCTTCATTTATAAGACCATTTAAGAAAGCACTTTTAACATCCATTTG